>OVAF01004043.1:0-10811 GCA_900406245.1 Odontarrhena argentea
GGCCGTTATATCTTCAAATGTCCCTTATACAATTATAAGAACAGGCAAGCTAGAGAACAACCCTGGAGGCACTCGAGGCTTTGACTTTAGCGCGGTAAAGTCATCTTATAACTGATAAGACAAAACTTGTCTTGATCACTTCACTGCTTGGTTTCAACAACATTTCTATGAATGAAACAGGGTGTTGCAGCCAAAGGAAGCATAAGCAAGGAAGATGCTGCTCGTATATGTGTCGAAGCTCTAAGCGTAATCCCACCAACAGGGTTGATATTTGAGGTAGATAACATTCTTTGTTTTCTAAGGGAAGAAGAGAAACCAGTAAACAGTTTCATTGACGTTGCTTCCTCTACAAAGTTGCAATTGTTACTGATGAGGCTTGTGATGTAATCAGGTTTCGAATGGTGAGGAGACTGTCTCTGACTGGGAAGGACAGTTGATGAAACTAATGCAGCGACAGAGTGAAAAGAAGTAAAGTTATGAAGTTAAGATGAACAGACTTAAGATCCAAAACATTATTCTGTTGATAAAGAAAGATATTTCCGCATATTTTTTTGTTCTCCTCTTGTACTAATCAAATTATTTGTTTTTCTTTTCTGTACCATGAGTATAGAAACAATTATGAGATCTTACCAATGTATGGGGACCCTGTAGGCTGTAGTATACCATTCCTTCACTTTTAAATTTTTATAAGATACCCACAGAATAAGTTGATTGGAAAATGGTAGTTGATAATGGAGAAGAGATGTGAGCAAATAAACCTTTTTTAAAGAAAAGATGCAACGCATCAAGAAAAATATGGATTATCTGGTTTGAAAAGCTAAATAAATACCAGACCAAAAAAAAAAAAAGCTAAATAAATAAAGAATAATTAAAAAGAAAGGAAAATAAGTTTTGGTGTGGGTTTAATTGAAAAGAAGCTAAATGATGAAACGTTATAAAATATTTTAAAATATTAAAATGGTAAATTTTACTATAAATCGATATAGTTTCAAAAATAAATCTTAAAAATGTGATATTTTTGAAAAATATAGTTCACAAATAGTAGTATTGAAATTCCTCAAATATTAACTAATTTGAAACAAAAAAAAATTTCTCATGAATNTAGAACATCAACTAAAATGATAAGAAATTAAGAATTATAATTTACTATTAATAGTGTATGTACATATTTTTCCTGATAAAAGTTAGTGACCACCTAAAACGAATGAGGTAATCAAATTGTTAAGCTTATTCGGTGCTTCAATGTTCACACCGTGTCCAATATCCTTCAATATCTCTAACCTCGAGTTTGGCAAATTCCTACAATTTATGTGATATAATTACACCCAAATAAATAAATATATGTGATATAATACTTTAAAATTAAAGTGAGATTTAAGTAATAAAATTGTTACAACACTCATAATTATTTTAAGTACCTGTGTAGACGATGTCCATGTTCCAAAGGAAATACACTATCCTTATCACCCCAAACGATTAACGTTTTCTGAATAAGTATAATCCATTTTTTACTCATTCAGTAAAACCAGTTCTTATAATAGTATAAAAAAATAATATGACAAATGAAAATAGTGTAACCTGTGATATTGCAGAAAACTCTGCCTCTTCTTCTCTCTCAATCAAATTCTTAGCTAGCTCAACAAGTTGTTGCCGATTTGTCTCATACATCACCTGAAAATATTTTTAAGAACATAAGGACTTGCTTTCAATTTCCCTTAGTTCAGGGTTAATATTTGAACAAAAATAAACTACGGGGCCAAGATGTTAATTTAAACAAAAATCGAAAAACAGAAGAATTCAAAAACACACATACAGCGATGAATTGGGAGAGGATGAAATCTGGAATCCAATCAAGAAACGCGATTCCAGTCTCCATCGAAACCCTAACTAACAATCGGAGATCTTTCGGATTCCTCGGAACGAGAATCTCCGATACATCTCCGCCGTGTTTCTTCATCTCCGTCATCTTCTGTTGCTGCGTGAATCCAACTCCACTACTCACAATCACCAATCTCTCAACCATCTCCGGCCAAATCTTTGCGATCCTATAAGCCACGAATCCGCCGTAACTAATCGAATACACCGCCAAATCTCCGTCGCAGCCTAGCTTCTTCAATCCTCCGACGACACTCCTCGCCTGAAAATCGACGGTCCGAATGGCGTTTCTAGAATACGATCTCCCGAAGAAAACGAGATCGGGGATGAAGAGATTGAACGACTTCGATAGATCGGAGACTTGATGGATGAATTGCCATTTCGAATTTCCTCCGTAACCGTGTAGCATTACGAGGTTTGGTTTGTGGATTTTGCGGTGGCCGGAGATCCAGAAATGTACGGTGGTTTCTCCGTCGTCTAAATCGACGGCGATGGAGCGGAGATCGCAGAAGATTAAGAAGTATAATGATAAGAAGGAATCGGCGATTTTGATTAGGATTGGGTAGTCGAGATTGTCGAATAAGAAACAGATTACGGTCTTGAAGAGTGTGATTGCGAATGAGATGTAGCCATGGAGAAGATGAAGAACGAGTCTCATTGACGCCATTAGAGTAGTAGAATGAAAGAATGGTGGCGATTTTTTCCATTGGAGTGTGCGTTTGTTGAGAGAGAGAACGATTGCTTACTGGTTTTGGCTAAAATTAGAAAACAGACGTTTGGATTTGTCCCGGATTAGTCTGGTTCCATTGGATTTGAAATTTAGATTACCGTTGGTTGTTTCGTTTTGTTGAGTAACGTATAACACATATATACGTTACGAGCCTACGACATCGAAACTGGCAATTACCATATCACCGTGTGTGTGTGTGTGCAATTTTCACAAAAATGGTAACTAATGATATTATTGTGATTGATGGTTAGTTGTTTTTACCCAAAAAAAAAATAAAGAAAGATTGTTCTGACAAAACTTATTACATCCTCGTTTACCACTTATCCAGAGCCTATGTAGACGTGATACTTTGTTCTCTCTTCTTCTTAGTCTACTAGATAGTTTTATTATCTTATGGTGATGATTTTTTTTTTTTTTTTAAATACCTAGAGGTATTGGCCGGAAACCCGTAAATTCTCTGAACTTCGGAATCATAACATATAAATCTCGTCCCAAAAGTCACTCGAATCAGCGAACTCTATGTTTTGGTTATATGTAAAAGTGCAAATCACAAGCTCGTTTTGTAAGTGATGAGATTTTGTTTAATATAAAGAAAGTGAGATAATTTCGTTAACAAAGATTTCTTCACTTAAATGGTCTCATTTTTTTAAAATTCGTCCACTAAAGATACATTAACATATCTACTGGTCATGGGTTGGATCCTCCAAGAAGAATGATGGGTCATCTGATCCACCCAAAATACTTAAAAGCTAGTTAACGTATAAATAAAGTGAAGAAATTTAGTTGTTCAATTGGGTCCCTACCCATTACTTGACTCACCCTTCCATCGTTATAGTAAACTTCGTATCCCCATTTTAACATTTTTAAAACACTTTTTTTATACAGCTATTATAACTCGGGTTAAAATTAATCTTGGGTCTACAACTGCCATGGGGAAGAGCACTACGATGCTACTGCTTTCATATCAGCAAACTTTCTCGCATGCTGTCACTACGATGCTACGAGGCTCTATGCTTTTATTTATATGATAATGTATCAACTAAATTATGGACCATGTGTCTAATAAAAAAAATTTGGACTAATATACATTATTTTATAAATTTAAACTTTTTTTAGTAATTTTTCTTAAATTTATACCTTTAATCTATTAAAAAATAATTAACGGAATCCAGTGCAAAAGAGCCCCAAGCCCAACTAGTAGAGAGGGCCATGTGTCTAAGGTATAAATATATGTAAATGTACATTGTCACGGACTCACCGATCAATTCATGCATAATTTCTACCATATATCATACTTAGCCGTGTATTATTAGCTAAATATATGTCACACAAATACTATTTATTCTACATTTCTATGTATAAGTGATTATTGTTTGAAATATCACGAAGCACAAACACCATGCCTAGCTAGCTACTGGACGTATATACAGAATGATGCATTTTAATTATATGTCTCTTTGCTTTCATTCTGATACACAGTTTAGTCGAGATATCATTGCATTGCTGTACAAACAAGTTCTAAGCCAACGGATGATTTGTTATATAGGTTCAAAAATAAACAATTTGGCCTCCACTCAAAGCTGATATGATGCATATGACAATATAAAGATTGAATTCAAGGGCAATATATTGGTTAAACTTAATTACCATACTCCAGAAAATCTATTGTATTATATATGGATTTTAATTATTTGAAACATTTTTTGATATAATTAGAATACGGAATAATAATGATAATGACAATGATAAATTAAGCAAGAGAAAATATGATTTTTGTTTATATTTTATTATTAGTTTCCAAATTTCATGACTAAAGATATAATATTATAGTTTGTTATATTTTTGGTCATTATCTATATTATAAACCCATAATTGTCATGGAATCAGAAAATGTAAATCACAAATCACAATGTGTTTAACATAGGAAGATATCATTGTTGTACGTTTAGTTTTACTCTACACGTTGCAAGTTGAATATAAGCATATATAGAAAAGGAAGATCTTTAAAAGAATCTTTCTTAAGCTTCTTCTTGCTGGCAAATAATGTCTTTTATTGGTTCCTCACATGTGCCTCTGGTCCACAGTGCATAACAACAAAGACGTACACACATCCTCTCCCTCGTATTCTCTACGTCAACTTAATCCAACTTGTGACAAATCTTTGGCCCTTGTCTAATAACTCCAACTACTGAAGTAAACGAGCACTCTCTTACTTGTACACTTGCTTAATTTGCTTAACTCTATAGTTACTTGAGTCACAAGTTAAATCAGCAAGAAGAAACTTGAGCTTAATGTCTTTTAATTTCTCTACTCTTTGTGTTTCGCAAAACTTATAACCATGTCTCAAATTCACCAACTTATCCTTCACAAAAAACTCGAAAGCTTCTTTATCGGTATAATAAATATCCGTGTCTACATCTTCTTTAAGAGCACACCAAGATCCAATGATGCAGAACAGGCAGGCAAAGAAAAGAGGCGTTTTGTTTGTATCTAAGGGTGGTCCTTTCTTCTCATACGTCCATAATGGTTTCCAAAAGCTTATCTTCGCTCTCTCCAATGATCACCACACAGTTGATCAACCATCCTCTCTATATAAACACATATAGAGAAGAGAGAGTTAGTCCTTAAACCAATCCATTCAAAAATGTTGCGCATTATCTTCCTCTTATCTCTCTTCTTTGCTCTATCCAATGCCTCTGTTCAAGACTTTTGTGTCGCAAACCTGAAACGTGCTGATACGCCCTCAGGTTATCCTTGCATTCGCGAAATACATGTCAAAGCTAAGCACTTTGTCTTCTCCGGATTAGGCACTCCTGGAAACACTACGAACATCATCAGCGCGGCTGTCACGCCGGCTTTCGTTGCTCAGTTCCCCGCTTTGAACAGTTTAGGCCTCTCCACAGCTAGACTTGACCTAGCTCCTAAAGGTGTGATCCCAATGCACACTCACCCTGGTGCCTCTGAGATTCTCTTTGTCCTTGATGGCTCCATTACGGCTGGATTTGTCTCCTCTGCGAACTCTGTGTATGTGGAGACGCTTAAACCGGGGCAGGTTATGGTTTTCCCACAAGGCTTGCTTCATTTCCAGATCAATGCAGGAAAATCCTCTGCTTCAGCCATTGTCACTTTCAACAGTGCTAGTCCGGGTCTGCAGATTCTCGATTTCGCGCTTTTTGCCAACAATCTTCCCACTGACCTCGTCGTGGGTACTACTTTCCTTGACCCTGCTACAGTTAAGAAGCTTAAGGGTGTTCTTGGAGGAACCGGCTAAAACATAATAACTGTTTGTCTTCTCTCTTTTGATAGTTTTTGTATTGTCTTCTCTGTTCAGTGTTCCTTGTAATTCTTCAAAAAAACTGTCAACATTGTTTCATTGTATGTGAGTTTTTCATTTCAAGATTCTGAGTTTGGCCACACCGTTTATTTCATTTGCTGAAACCAAATCTTAAAGCATTGACCTCTGTGAATAATTAACCTCCTAGTGGAGAAACTTAATTATAGAAGAAAAAAACCAAAGATATGCTAACTTTTAGGACCATACTCTCGCATGGGTTTTCAGTGGTCCCAAATCCGTAAGTTCAGATTGGTCAACTACATTTATTCAACATAAAGGACCATACACAAAGGAGACATGATGTGTAGAATCCTCCATCCATCTCTAGCCAACTTTAGACCATCTACATTTGGAGGTCTCTCACCAAATCTCTCATCTTTAAAAAAATATATTTTTAAGTAAAACTTGGTAAAAATCGATTTTCATATGACCTTTAATTTTAACTTTTAAGAATATCTCCAATGCGATAGTTGAAAATAAATTACTAGCTGAAAAACTTTAACGGGAATGTCGAATCATCTGTTGAATACAATAGATTCAAATTGGTAGAACATATACAACATGTTAAATGAGTGGGGAAAGAAAAGAAAAGGAAAGGCGAAAAGGAAAAATTCAAGAGAAATTATACAAACTAACAAAACATTTGCACTTAATTAGGATGGCAATTCTGTAAATATGGATTGGCATATGTTCATCAACAAAAAGTCAATTTACCCTTCTGTGTGCAGAGAGTTGATTTTTTGAATTTTCGTCATGATTATTTTGGACAATGAATAGACAGGGCTAGGCTTGTAGGTTATGACCCTCTGTTACATGTTCTGACAAAATGTTGCGTCATTTCATTTTTTTTTTTTTTAAAGTCATCTCTCTCCTCTCAAAACTCCATTTTTCACGCATTTTTCCTTCTTCTAACACAGATGACTCTTCCGAAGAGAAGCATTTGGTTTGTGCCTTTTCAAAATTATAAACCCTAATTCTATTCTCTTCTTTTTTTTCTCCTTTAGTCTCTTTGAAGTTTTCGGTTTCAATTTAGCTTTCCTGTAACCAATTTGTGTGAGAGATTGAGAATGAGTTCTTTACCAGAACGAGTCTTCATGGCCCGCGAAGAAAACCCGAAGGTGACCGTGTTCACCGGTACTTCGAATTGGAGTTGGTAGCACGAGTGATATCGGGGCTTACGGCAGAAGAGTTGCAGAGATTCCGCGAATCTCAGTTCGGGACTCTATTGGAAATCGATAACAACTTTGCTTATTCGGGGAAATTAATTGGTACATTTTCTGTTGACCCGGCAATTGAAGGTTAAGAAGAGGCACGAGATTTGGTTCTATAACGTCGTTATTTCTCAAATGCATGTACCACAGTTCTACAACATGCCATTAACAATTACGAGGGGACATATGTGTATATAACGCAGTTTTTTAAATTGTTTTTCAGGTTGACGTACGCTATATTATCGCGTTTGATGGTAATGATTCACCGAGTACCGGGAGTGGTCTGATGAGTTTAGCGGCGAAGAAGTGGATACTTTGGTTGAGTATGTTTCGCGTTGGCTGACTGTTGTTCGGATTCCTTGTTATATTGTTTGTTTTCTCGTCACATTTTAGAATACCGCGACTCAAACTATATATCTTGTTTCGAGTACTCATACATGATATAATCTCACTGAAAATGTTGATGTACAAGACGCCACACTAAGCGAGAACATGTAAGACGGGTTGATGACGGGCCATGATATTATACATCATGGCATAGAAGTCAATAACGTGGTAGAGAATGATCCAATTGACGAGGTTCTAGCCCAGTTTTAGTTTTCCCCGCAACATTCCATCGCCTTGTAACACTGACTATTGTTCGGATTCCTTGTTATATTGTTTGTTTTCCCGTCACATTTTAGAATACCGCGACTCAAACTTTATATCTTGTTTCGAGTACTCATACATGATATAATCTCACTGAAAATGTCGATGTACAAGACGCCACACTAAGCGAGAACACGTAAGAAGGGTTGATGACGGGTCATGATATTCTACATCATGGCATAGAAGTCAATAACGTGGTAGAGAATGGTCCAGTTGACGAGGTTCTAGCCCACTTTTAGTTTTCCCCGCAACATTCCATCGCCTTGTAACACTGATTATTGTTCGGATTCCTTGTTATATTGTTTGTTTTTCCGTCACATTTTAGAATACCGTGACTCAAATCATATATCTTGTTTCGAGTACTCATACATGATATAATCCCACTGAAAATGTCGATGTACAAGACGCCACACTAAGCGAGAACACGTAAGATGGGTTGATGACGAGTCATGATAGTCTACATCATGACATAGATGTCAATAACGTTATATATTGATATTATAATCTATAGCATTATATCTTTACATATCTCATGAAATTAGTAACAAGATATCTACACAAATACATGATATCTATCTAAATAACATGTTATTTATCATAATAGCATGATATTTATCTAAATAACATGTTATATCTTTAAATCTGTTGTGACATTTTGTATTAAAAGCACATATTATATTTCTAAAGATAACATGTTATATGATGATATATCTTGATATCAATATTCATGGCGGTATGTTTCATATAATATTGTTATATAAGCATTTAATGTTTGTCAACTATTCTTGGTTGAGTGTACAGATGTTCTGACGTCGAGGGACAGAGTGTGTCAGCGTGTCCCACATGAGCACAGAGTGTGTCAGTTTGACCCACTTTAAAGTCTCAATTGATTTCGCGCCACAAAACCCACGCGCCGCGCGATGACGTCATCGCATTAATTGTGTTGTTTTGGGCGGGATTTTCATCAGGGCATTTTGGTCTTTTTTCACACTCCCTCTCTCCTATCAGCAAATTTGGGCTTTGCCCTTTGTTGTTTTGTTAATTCTTTGTCTAGATTTTGTCATTTCACCAATTTACTCAAAATTCAATCCAAAGACGGTTTGTGGAAGCCATAAAAGAAGATTTAGGTTTATAAAATTAAGGGACATCTCTTTTTGTCTAAGAATCTCATACTTTGAGACAAAAATATTCTTGTAATGAGACCACTTTTCAAAAAAAAAAAAATATATATTTTATGGTTTTAACGTTTCTACGATTATGAACTTGTGAAAGTTATATGATTCCTTTTAGAAGATATAATGCATCAATATGCTTATAATTAGTGGCGGACCTAGAATTTTTTTTTCTCCGGGTTCAAGATATTTATCATATTAAAAATTTTAGTCTAGCAATATATACTAAAAATAATTTTTATAATGATTATGTTTGAATTAGGTGTTTTAAATATTTTCATATTTCAAATTTTTTTTTAGTAAATTCTTCTTTTATTTCAAAGATATATCATATATGTGTACACCAATATTTAACTGCAAGTTTATTATTGGGATTATACAAAAAAAAATATACATATATATATATATATATTGTCAAACGAAAGAAAGAAAAAGAAATATATATAAACAATTATCGAAAAAGGTAATTAACTCATTAATTATATAATATAATATATATATATATATATATATATAAATACAGATTTAAATTGAAACATGAGGCTAAGAAATATGATCTACAAGAGTGAAAGAAAAGGGTTATGAGTGTCATCGAATGATATTTGCTCAAATTTTAATGGGTTCAAAACATGTCACTTGACCAATTGATATGCTATAAGCTATGTAAAACATAAATACTACGTATTTTCATGGGTTCAATTGAACCCACACCCACATACGTGGGTTCGCCACTGCTTATAATCAAACCTTAACTCCATGATGGATTATTTCCAAAAGGTATGTCCTCTTTAACGCTTCTCTAGCAATAGTTGTTCTCTTGCTGCAGTGGAAGTAGATTGTTGCCTCCAGTTGTGTTGGTTGGTGTGAAGTTGCCAAGGGTTTGAGATCACTCGGCTTCAGAAGCTTGTCCTAAGACATATGTTACTTGAAGTTGTTCATTTTAATGAAGCAAAACCCACAATACTTTTTTAATTAAGCATATGTTTCCCAAATACTCTATAATCAATTTTAAAATATCGTTTTAAAAAATTTCAAATTTAATGGTTTGGACTTTGGATGCGTGTTTTTTTCCCAAAAATAGCTAGTTCACAACACTATTAAAATTTCATGGTTTATAAATAAATGATTTGTTATTTTATCAAACGAATATTTATACATAATCTGATAATTACTGGCCAAATATGATTTTAAGTAAGAAAAAGATCCCAAATTATTATTTATAAAATTCAATAAATTTTTTGTCCATCATTACACCACAATAATTTGATCAACATAGGTAATATAGTTATAATGTGTACCTTCACTTCATGAGTTCCATTTATATTAGAGACAAGAAACAAAAAAAAAAAAGAAGGGGTATACTATTTACTATTACATAAGATTCAGAATTTTGATAAGCTCTCTTTAAAGAAAGTAATATATATTAAGCTCTTCTGTTGCTTTATAAAAATGGTTAAATTATGACAATGAAGAGTGGCATTCTAATTTCCAAGGGTGGAATTTTACACTTATTCGCCGGTATGTATTTTTACTATTCAACCTACATCGCAAATTGCTTCAGTTCATTCGTGGCCACAGGCTACTCTCACTGAAACCTAATAGGCTAAAACAAGTCTGATTTTGGTATAGCAATTAGCAAATTAGTCAGCGAGATTGATAGAGTTTTTACGAGCTATTCAAGCCCACGGGGCCGTGTATTTTCAATTTGTAACATGACAATTATAGATGCAGACAATATAAATAATCAGTGTATTTTTTTTTTTTTTGGTCAAAAAATAATCAGTGTGTTGTAAAAAGTCATGGTAACAAAAGTCAGAAACACACACTCTTATTTCCACACG
>OVAF01004045.1:0-10808 GCA_900406245.1 Odontarrhena argentea
AATAAAAGTGGGTATTTGTGATTATGGGTATGGGAAGGTGGGTATATTAGACAATTTCCCATATTTATTTCCGTTGTTTTGAATTATTTTTTTTCGTTTTCTGTGATTTATTTTTTTGTAATTTTTTTTCTTTGTTTTTAATTCTTTTTTTATTTTTTTGTTTTGTTTCAAATAATTTTAGTTTTTATAGTTTTTTATTCCGGTTTTTGTGGAAACAAAATTTTCGCTTTTTGATTTTTTTCGATTTTTTTTGTAATTTGTTTTTTCGGTTTTTTTCTTTTTTAATTGTTTTGAGGAAAAATGTAAAAAAAAAAAAAGGGTTGTCGTTCAAAAAAAAAAGAAAACATGTGTAAAATTAAAAAAGAAAAAAAAGAAAAAAGAAAAAAAAGAAGGGTTCCACTCACCGAACGACACGTGTCGTTGCTTATGAGGTTCTTCCGTCTCCTATTTTGGAACCGGTGCTTTGCTGTTTGCTTAATTTCTTTTTATTTTTATTTTTNTTCAGTGATTCGCATTTTCGAGTCATAGCCATATCTCAAAATGTGAAATGGTTATGCGTACATGTTGATACTTAAAGCGCAAATTTAAAGTTATGCCACGATTTGTCAGAATACTATTCTTTTTGAGTGATAGTAGTTGTTAGTAATTAATTAATTTGAAAGTAAAGAAAGTTCGAGAACATGTCGTGTTTCGGTGTACTAGCTTATATATTCTAAATATAACTAATTTTGAATTTTAAGAGATCATAACCTTTTGATAAAAAAAAAAACCCAAAACATAATATTTATACTGCTAATTTAATGTAATATTTTGAAAAAATTAATAAAAAATAAATTTTAATATTATCAACCCCAAATCTATATAATCTCAAGACAACCACTAATTCCAAATTAATTTTGATTCCATTAAAATAAGCATTTAATACAACATCATTAATAAGGAATATGCAAGAAAACTTCAAAAAGAAAAATTGTTTTAACATCAGAAAATACAGTTATTGTCACTAAAACATGCTAAATTCTGTTCATTCAGGATAACTATAAATAAAACATGCTAAATTCTGTTCATTCAGGATTAACTATAAATTGTTTTGAAATCCAGAATGAAATACTTTTAGATAAAGAACAATTTTTATCAAAAAGGATAGAATACCATCACTTTGAATGAGGAACGTACAAAACGAGGCACCGCAAAACAATACATAAATGTTGCACATTACTTATTTCGCATGTACTACACTTAACACGACTATTTATATGAAAAAGCATAGAGTAGTGACAAGTGACAAAGACACTGACAATCAGGTAATAACTGAAGTCAAAGATATGCANCTATGAAAAAGCATAGACTAGTGACAAGTGACAAAGACACTGACAATCAGGTAATAACTGAAGTCAAAGATATGCACCAAACCAAACGCACTCTCTTTCTCCAATCTCACTTGTCTTTTCTCTTTCTCTTTATTACTGGCGACACTTTCAAGGGACTCCAGTTTCTTACATGTTTTTTAATTTGATAATAAAAACCAAAACATATCAACTTTGGTCGTATTGTACTACCGTTTCGCTAATGATTTAAAAAAAAAAAAAAAGNTATAATTAAAAAAAAAAAAAAGTAATAAGGAAGGTTAGTAAAATCTTAACTAAACCACCACCAACCATATATCTCCCGCTCTGTAAACGCGTGTGTTCCTATTCCAAATATGGTTCTAACTACCAAACTTTGAATCTACATTCAATTCTGTACTGTCCTAAAAACATAACCCACATTAAATTGTAGTACTTCTGTTGTGTCTGTGTAGTACACTTTCTCTCTCTGTCTCCATTCATTCTATAAAACTCTTAATCAATCTTACCTTTCGCTAATATGCAAATTCTCTCTTCTTCTTGGATCTTACCCGAATCCGCGAATCCTTTATCTCAATTCTGGGTTCGTCGGATCAAACCCTTTTCTGTTTCCCTCGTTTCCATTGACGACCAATCATATAATTTGAATCCGTGTGCAAGAAGTTAACCAGAGTCAGGTTAGCTAAAATAACGAAATCGATTTCAATTTGTTAAATTTTTCAGAATTCTGTAGCTAACGTTTCCGGTGATTCAGATTGGTTCTCAATGGAAAACGTTGAGAGGGTTGTTGAGAGAGAATACAGTCAGATTCACGAGGAGGAATTTAGTGATTCGAGAAAGCCACCACCGTGGACGAAACAGATCACGGTCCGTTCGATCGTGGCGAGCTTGTTGATTGGTATTGTCTACAGTGTGATTTGTCTGAAGCTGAACCTCACGACAGGGCTCGTTCCCAATCTCAACATCTCATCGGCTCTTCTCGCTTTCGTCTTCCTCAAATCTTGGACCAAAGTTCTCCAAAAAGCGGGGATTGTGACCACTCCTTTTACAAGACAAGAGAATACTATTGCTCAGACTTGTGCTGTTGCTTGTTACAGCATCTCTCTTGCAGGTACTGTTATATTACCAAAAAAAAAAAAAAAAAACCTTGGGGGGGGGCTNATTAAAAAAAAAAAAAAAAAAAAAAACTCTGTGTGTGGGCTACTTGGTTACTTAGGCTTAGGTGCTTGTGGTGGGGTTGTGGAGACTCCAGTCGTATCTCCAAGCCCACCACTAAGTTTACAACATTAATATATATGATGTTGTTTGCTTTAGGTCAAGTGGTCATGCCTGATTAGTAGTATTGGATTTTATATTTTTAAAACTCGATTTTTTATCGTTATGGCAGGTGGATTTGCGTCGTACTTGTTGGGTTTAAATAGACGAACTTATGAGCAAACCGGAGTCAACACAGAAGGAAACAATGGTATAAAAGAGCCTGGTGTTGGATGGATGACTTCATTTCTCTTTGTTACCGCTTTCATTGGACTAGTTGTGTTAGTACCTCTTCGAAAGGTAGCGAAAAGTAAACGCATGATAAAGTTTGATGCAACGGAGTAATTTCTGATAATGATCAAATGATGTGAAACAGGTGATGATCATAGACTATAAGCTCACATATCCTAGTGGAACAGCAACGGCTGTTCTTATAAATGGATTTCATACTAGCAAAGGGAATAAGACAGCCAAGTATGTTATATGTACTTGAATCTTGTTTTTATTTACACTCGTTAATGGAGTGAAATAGATATGTACTGATGATTCTTTGTTTCGTTCTGCTAGGAAACAGATTCGCGGGTTTGTGAAATCGTTTTGCTTGAGTTTCTTCTGGGCATTCTTCGGATGGTTCTATTCAGGTGGCGACAATTGTGGCTTCTCTCAGTTCCCTACTTTTGGGTTACAAGCTTGGAAAAAATCGTGAGTTTGCTCTGTTTTCCTCTACTGTTTCGATCTTTTTTTACGCCTAAGTTTAAACAAGTTTGATTGAAGATATGTTATCTCCTGGGGGATACAGATTTTTCTTTGACTTTAGTATGACATATGTTGGAGCTGGGATGATCTGCTCACATTTGGTTAATATCTCGTTGCTCCTCGGTGCGATCCTTTCGTGGGGTATAATGTGGCCTCTAATAGCTCGGCTTAAAGGCGAATGGTTTCCTGCGACATTGCCAGAGAGTAGCATGAAGAGTTTAAATGGCTACAAGGTCTGGTTCATTCTTGTTTTGTATATTTCACTAGTTGTGAAAGATGCAATAAGTTACATTGGTGTCTCTCGTGTTGTTTTCAGGTGTTCATATGCATTGCAATGATCTTAGGAGATGGGCTTTATAATTTCATCAAGATACTCATTTTCACTGGAAGGAACTTCCACTCTAGACTCTCTAAAACCAACAGTATCAACACATGTAAGTTATCTGCGGAACGATCTAATCGTGTTTCTGCATTTGGTTAAGATGTCAAATGTAACTGAATGATATTGCAGTGACAGAAAATCAAGAAGATGCCACAAAAGAATCAGATAAACTGAAAAGAGAAGACGAGGTTTTTGTTCGAGAGAGCATACCACTATGGATGTCTGGTGTGGGATACTTATTCTTCATCCTTGTCTCCATCATTGCAATCCCTCTGATGTTCCCTCAGGTGAGATGGTACTGGGTTCTCGTAGCTTACCTCCTAGCACCGGTTCTCAGCTTCTGTAACGCCTATGGGGCCGGTTTAACCGACATGAACATGGCTTACAACTATGGAAAAGCGGCACTCTTTGTGATGGCAGCATTGGCTGGGAAACACGATGGTGTGGTGGCAGGAATGGTCGCTGCTGGTCTCATAAAATCGATAGTCTCTGTCTCGGCTGATTTGATGCATGACTTCAAGACAGGACATCTAACGCAAACCTCACCCCGCTCGATGCTTGTGGCACAGGCAATCGGGACAACAATAGGCTGCGTAGTTGCGCCTCTTACGTTCTTCCTCTTCTACAAGGCGTTTGATGTTGGAAACCCAGACGGTGAGTACAAGGCTCCTTATGCCATCATTTATAGAAACATGGCCATTCTCGGTATCCAAGGTCTCTCGGCTCTCCCCGCGCATTGCCTGGAGCTTTGCTACGGGTTCTTTGCATTTGCAGTTGCTGCTAACCTGGGGAGAGACTTCTTGCCCACGAAGCTCGGGAAATGGATCCCACTCCCAATGGCAATGGCTGTGCCTTTCTTGGTCGGTGGGTCGTTTGCAATCGATATGTGTATTGGGAGCTTAGTTGTGTACATATGGCATAAGGTGAACCCCAAGAAGGCAGAGGTGATAGTTCCGGCGATTGCATCAGGTTTGATATGTGGAGATGGCCTCTGGATTCTGCCTTCTTCATTGCTAGCTCTCGCTAAAGTTCGACCGCCTATAT
Source organism: Odontarrhena argentea (assembly GCA_900406245.1). Taxonomy (NCBI): domain Eukaryota; kingdom Viridiplantae; phylum Streptophyta; class Magnoliopsida; order Brassicales; family Brassicaceae; genus Odontarrhena; species Odontarrhena argentea. The sequence goes on from OVAF01004045.1 coordinate 4,783, forward strand.
GTATGAACTTCACTGCGTCTCACTAGGCTGGAGAGATTTTTCATACTGGATGGAGGGATGTATACTGGGTGTGGTTAGGTTAGGAGTAGAGTCTAAAAGACAATTTACATGTTTTATATGATATGAATAATTTTGAATAAGAAGAACAAAAAAAAGAAAGAGAGTTAGGTTATTCTTTCACCGGAGGAAGATTCTCTTCCCCAGCACAAAATTTATTTCATACATACAAAACTGAAAATGGGTAAAGATTTGTTAAGATCTCCCAAGGGAAATTACTCAGGAAGAGAAACTCACCTTTTCTCAAAGTCTCACAACACACCACACAACAAAATCATGCTTATTTTGATTCTGGTATTTGATATGTCAAACCGGGATTTAGATAGAGGTAATCAAATCCCGGTTTCGGTTTTGTTCCAAACCCTGAATACTTGTCTGGAACTCAATTCTTGTAGTTGCAACTATACAAGCACCTGGTAGTCTCCTTTTGTTAGTTTCAGACCAGCTCTGATTATCAGATAGCAAAAACACTGCAAAGCATTATGGGATCGTATGTTCAATCTTGGAGTGGAAGGAAATAATAAGGTCGTGTGCATCGTCTAAGAGCTTCCACACGTCTAGTTTCCCTACCATACTGTGGCACTCCCCAAGAATCTCCTCCATGCTATTATACTTCTCAATTATTAGTTTCCTCCTCCGCAGCACCGAGGCAGCTATCACATACAGTAACAGATCGTCTGTAGGAGGAGCACGATGCTTTATTCGGCGGCTCCAGGAAGATTTCCCAAACCCAGCTCTTATTGCAGCTTGGTCTGCCCACATCACTTCCCAGAGATACAGCGTTTGGTCCAGCGTCAGCTCCCTTCTGAACATCACAAGAACCATTCTGTAAACAAAGAAACAATCTTCCGCCTTGACTTTCTCAAGATGCTTGTAGAGCTGCGAATCTTTGGATTTGATAATCTTCGAGACTATGTTCAGTTGCCTTGTGATCCCAACCTCATCGAGTCTGAAATTCTGACGAGCCTTCTTCATGAACCCAACGAAACACCAAAACGCCTCGTAGTCATCAGGTATGACAGAGAGTATAGGGGAGAGAAGATCGCTCATTCCTTGGCAATAGCCAATTTCAGGGTCATATAAGGCATATGCTTCAAGAACAGCAACAAGCCGTGCAGCGTGAAAGATTTTCGAAGGTTCCAAATGACTGTAATCCTTTAAAACAACTGCTTCAGCAGCACGACGTGCCCTATCCTCTGAGACCAATGATTGGGATTGGGAATATGGGGTCCATTCTGTATCTGCACGAACAGCGTCTAGACGGATAATACGCTGCCAGGTTACAAAGTCCTCTTTAGTACGAGGGATGTATATGCTGGGTGAAGAAGTACTATTTTTAACAACACTTCCTTCAGAAGAAGGATATAGCTGAACAGAATCATTCTCATCTGAAGAATCTGAGTCTGAGGACTCAGAATTCAGGGGTCTTGAACCACTGCAGTCTCTGTCAATCGTACATGAGACCTCACTCATGCACTCAATATCTTCTGTGATGTCTTTGTCACTAGTGAGAGACTCGCGGGCACTGAAACCATCATCATCAGAACACGAACTGTCAGTGTCTTGTACAAGACACCAACTATTATCCTCATCTTGACTAGTTTGATTGATCTTGTTTAACTTAAAAGTTCCATCTTTTCTTCTTTGAAGCCTTTTGCATTTCCTGCGTAGTCTCTCATACACCTTTCTGCATTTATAAGGTTTAAGTAAAATCAAGTCACAGATGAACAAAAGTAAAGAAAAAGAATCTCGCGTGATGGTTTCATCTGAAATTTTTCACCTTCTCCAAGTTCTTGTAGCACCTCTCTCTTCTTTGGAACTATTGAGATCACACCTGAATAATATAAACAAAGGCGAGCGATATGAAGCAAGAACACTACATTTCTTTGAATATATAAGGGCGTTAGGACATAAGTCCGATGATGCTTATTAACGTCAATAAAAATTTGCTACACTTCCAACCCAAATTTCAGTACGCAAATCATGAGCCTACTAACCAGATAACAATGTCCTTGAATTCAACACATGACAAGCAAAACAGTTGAGATTTCATTATAATAATTCAACTACCAAAAGTGCACTGTTGCGACTAATCGAGTTTGAATGTATACTTACACTCCAAGAAGGAATGGCCACACCTCAGGCCGAATACTTGGATCAACACCCTACACAGACAAAAATAGAGAAATAAATATTCCAAAACATTTAGTAAAAACACTAAACACCTTCACAAGTCCCTGAAGCTTAGACTCACTCTATTCCGGACTTTCTTCAACAAATCAACTCCCCCATTGCGAAGCCTACCCTCGGGAGTGAAACATCTCCTCCACCGTCGAAATGTAAGGGTCTTTTTTTGTTTCTTTCGAGACCATGGTGATTTGTGTTTATGCCTAAACCAAAACCAACAGATATTGAACACACAAAAAAAGGAAAACTTGTTCTGATACAGAATCAACCATAGAGAACATAACCAAGACATATAGATAGAGAAACAACACTAGTGAAAACAGAGAAGGATAAAGACAAACCCTTTACTGAAGCAATTGACAAAGTTTTAGATTCTATACTCCTCTGCTGCCCAAAAAAAAAAAAAAGATTCTATACTCCTCTAACAAGCAATCGACCACAAAGTTCAAAACTCTAGTAAATAGTAATCACCTAAATATTGTGAATTGATCCTTCTTAAAGCAGCCATTACAAAACAGATTAACAAAAATCTGAACACATCTCAAAAACCGATTCAAGAGAATGAAACTGACATTGACAGAGAGAGATCGAAAGAGACTCACGGATCGGAAGAAGAGCAAGAAGCAGGAGACGAAGAAGATACAATGACGAGAGCAGAACGCAAATGAGTCCACGGAGAAGAGGTGGAAGGAGAAGAGAACAATGGAGAAGAAGGATTTGGAAACGAAGACCTCGTCTGAATTCGTCGAAGAGCTTTCATCGAATCCAGACTCTTCTCTCTCTCCTTTTCAATTTTAAAGCTTTAAGTCCAAAACTTGTGTAACCTCCAAATCTCCTTTGGAATCGGAAACAGAATTAGATCAACAACTCCGGCGAAAACCATACGACCCTTTCCTCCGTCTTTGCCGCGTCTTCTCAACTAGCTTCCGCTTCTCTGTACAAAGTTGAGATCTTTCTCTATTTTTCTCTCTCTAGAATCTAAAAGAAAGAAGAAGATGATGGAGCCATTAAAGCCTATTTCTTTGGCTTTATAAGTCACTCCCCCACGTAGACCAAACCTGAGAGATTTTGACATTTATCTATGTCTTTATTTTAACACATCTTATATATGCATTAATTACTTTGAGATTATTTTTGGTCACACTATTATGTTTATAAAGTAACAGATAATTTTGGTATGTAGATAATTAGATTATAATCTAAAGGCAAAAGTTAGTGAAAAAGATATGGATAACAATATATTTTGTTTTTCTCATAATCATATGAAATTTGGTCACAGTAAATAGATCTGATCTACCGTGTATGTTTCCAACTACAAGTCTTCTCTCATTCAGATCTTATTTCAACTACTCTTCTTTATATGCAGCATGTTCCTGATTCTCTCGTAATTGTTACTACTTGTTCAAATTTAGAAAAATATCTCCTCTCACTGTCCACTACTTACTCCAGCCATTTTCTATTCTTTGGTATTCTCAAATCTCTGGCTACACAAACGATAAATTATGCTAAAAATCAACTCTAGAATGTACTGTGAACTATGCATTGTTGACATAAAGAACTATATAGTCAAAATGTACATAGCAACTAATCTTGACAAGGGTGGTTGTGAAAGATTTTGACTAAGTTACCGACGATGCTCACAGAATTCAAACATATCAGAAAAATCTGTCGATTTGATTCTTTGCTTTTTATTATAACAGTCTCTCCCAGAACACAAATGGAGACTCAGGCGAGTTAACCACTCAACCTAACAACCAAAAAAGCAAACCAGATTTTGTCACATTGGTAAAGTAAATGGATGCATAAACACCGGTCTAGAGCTTGGAACTGGCTGGTTTATCTAGAAACCAAACCAGCTCGTCTTCAGCACTAACGGAACCAGCAGGTACATCCCCGGTCTTCTTCAGAGCTGCTTGCACAGCTTCGGCTTTCCCAGAACCGCAAACGACTAGAGCTATATGTCCAGCAGAGTTGATAACTGGGAAAGTGAAAGTGATTCTCTCAGGTGGTGGTTTTGGAGAGTCGGTGATGGAAGTTACCCATTTCTGGTTCTCGTTGCAGAGACCGTGTCCAGGGAATAGGGACGCAATGTGACCATCAGGGCCCATACCAAGAAGCATAACATCAAATTTGGGAAAGCCAGTTAACTCAGATACACGGAGTACATTGGTCTTGACCAAATGTTTGAGGCAGGTCTCGTAATCCTCAGCTGCAGCCTCGGCAGAGAGGGCTTCGTTTATGGCATATACGTTTCCAGCGGGAATTGGAACCTGGAGAGAAACCATTTAGAGTGTATAGAAGTTTAGCTGACTCTTATCAGTTCAATGAACAAAGATGACCATACAAGTTACAGAGATGTTTACAGAAACCTGCTATTAAATGCTAGTGATCAGGTAGTACCTTAGATAAGAAATTATCATAAGCAAGTTTGTAGTTGCTATCATCATGATGCTTAGGAACAACTCTCTCATCAGCCCAGAAAACATGCCACCTTGACCAATCGATTGAATCAACATAAGGGGACTCCACTAACTTCCTGAAATTTGAGCAACCATTTTTGCATCAGAAGAAACATCATTAGAAAACTATGACACACATGTGAACAACCTATATTCATCCATACAGTACAAACAATCATGTAGTAACATTACACTTATCAATCCAACACCAACGGACACTAATTCGACAGAGAAAGAGTTCGAATCCACCAAAAGGCCAAATCCAAATCAAAATTGAAAGATGCAATGTCAAAAAGACCCAAAGAATCGAGACTTTACAATCCAAAGTCTCATACTTTGGAATCGAAAACCTAAGAAACACTCACCGGAGCGATTTGACGAGAGAACCACCAGAGACGACGACGGTGAAAGCGCCTCTCTCCTTACAATACTTATCAGAGAGATCAGCTGTGAATTTAGCCAAATCAACCGCTAAATTCTCCTCGGCGTCATAAATCTCCACTCTCTTCTTCTCATCCGACGCCATGCTCTTCACTTCCCAGACCTTTCTCCGACTACAGCTAGATCTACTTCTGATCGACGAAACAGAGAGCGATTGGAAACGAGACGAAGTAGTGGAAGGAGAAGAGCAAGTGAGATTCTTGGGGAAGAGAGTTGAGAGAGGATTTGAACGAGATTGGAGGTTAGTAGGTGAGGAGAAGAGAATCGATCGAAGGAAACAAGTAGAAGAAGAAGCCATAACAAAAAACTAGTGAACTTTTTTATAGGGGAAATTGAAGCAGACACTTTGACTTTCTTGAGTAGAGGCCATGTGTCCCGACCAAAAACAAATGTACTTCTTGTTCGGTAGAACCGGCCNCGTGTTATTAATGGATTACGAAGGTAGCTGCACTGTGAAATTATTTGCCTTAATTAAAAAACTTAATAGTACAGTGTGCAAGTCTCTAATGTATAAAAAGATTCTACTTAACCGGGATCACATTAATAATTAGTACAAGAACACATTACAAACGTAGCTTGTTTACAAGAATAAATGATCTCAAATTCAAACACCTATGGGCTATGGGTGATTGTTAAAAATATACAAATATTTAGAAATATAAATGTATAGATTTTTGAAATTGACAATCCTTATAATTTTGACTTTAGATTCTAAATTACGATTCGTACAAATATTTAGAACTTAAATGAATAATATATAGGAATAACTAAAAAAAAAAATAGACGTAAATGTATTAGATTTTGTGAATTATAATTATGTCACGTGTCGAATCCACGTCAAGTGCATATGGTTTTATCTAATAAGATTAGAATTCATTTAAG
>OVAF01004046.1:0-10808 GCA_900406245.1 Odontarrhena argentea
GTTATTTCATCATTAGCCCAAAATTAAGTTCATCCAAATCAAGTTTAACTTTAATATTTATTTGATCTATCGATCGACAAAGGCGTACAAGTTTTAGGTACAACTTGTAACTTGGAACCTTACTTTCGGCTGGAATGTTCACATTTTTGATTTATGAATCACACACGTTTATGAACCAATTGATATCTTAATTCGAATTAAATAAATCAAATCAAATTATGTTAACTACTTTAATAAAAGAAAAATTACTTAAAAAACATGGCTAATATTTGAATTCGTGAGAAGTGATTACAGATCTTACCTTAAAATAGACGCCGCCTAAAGGTTAAGTCAGAAGATGCATGCATTAATCACATAATATATGGCAGTCATATACTTTTGCAAAAGATCGATTTAAATTTAATTAAATACGAGGAGACCAATATTTAACAAATAAAAATATACATGTGAAAGTCCTTTTAATTTAGTGGTTAACACAACTTATTTAACATCATCACAACACTATCTACTGTATTCTGTTCTCGTAAATTATGAATTACATACATATTCGCGAAAAATTTTAATGAGATTTTTAACGTCATGCAAATATTTTTTTAAGAAGATTAAAAAGATTAGTGATTGTGACTCAAATTAGTTAGGTACAACTTACAAATCGGCCCAAGGTTTCTGTTGCAAGTTCAAACTGAAACTACCTAGCTTACTGACTCTACAAGCTGACTTATATATCTCTATTAAGACAAGAGATAAATATAATGAGTAAGGTACAAATCTCAAGACTAATATAGAAACGAATTTTATACTTTTAAAAACATGCAAATATGAGTTTAATTATATACAGTTGAACTATAAATTTAATTATTGACAAAGACGTAAAAATTGCAACTTAAGACCTTTTTTACTTTCGGCTGACATGTTTACATTTAAACGAAAAAGAATAGTTTACGCACATTTCTTTTTGTTTTTCCTACAAATTACACACATTTTTATGAATCGTAATTGGAATTAAGTTAATTCAATTAACTAATGAAATCAAATTGTGTAAAAGGCTTTCAAGCTTAACATCTTAAACATTCGCCGCCTAGAAAACAATTTAGAAAATACATGCATTAGTTATAAAATGCAGTCACATACTTTGACAAAAAAAATCAAAAGTCAGGGCTTACAGTGTTATTAGTACACCGGTGAATTAATAATTAGTTAAATACTTGGAGACCAGTATTTTACAAATAAAACATGCGAATAATTATCTTGTATGAAATTACCTCTTTTTACTTATACTACTTTTTAAAAATAATTATTATTTTCTCTGAATGATAATCTAATTTTTGTAAGGAAATAATACTTTAAAAGTATATTCCAAATATAGTAATTAATGATATAGCCGACAACAAAATAAAAATAAATAAATCAATCAAAAGGAATGAAATATACACTAAAAAAAACTCTTAGTTAACGTCATTTATTTTTTAGTGTCAGATGATTTAGTGTCATTTTTAATTCTAATATCACTTAAAGAATGATGCTAAGTTTAAAAATAAATGACACCAAAAACATCACTACAAAAAAACTCTTAGTTAACGTCATTTATTTTGTAGTGTCAGATGATTTAGTGTCATTTTTAATTCTAGTATCACTTAAAAAATGATACTAAGTTTAAAAATAAATGACACTAAAAACATACATTTTTGTAGTGATATATATTATTATGAACTTGACAAGGAAGTAAAGAAAGAAAAATGTGCAAAATGCCTCCGAACCGCCAGTACAAGTAGGATGAGTATTATTAAACAACGAAATAATATATTTTTCATATCCTGTTTTAAAAAATCATTAAAGAAAATATCCAAAACCTTAATAAAATCCCACAAACAAATTATTAAAACAAATAGAAAAAAGCATTTTACACGTGAGAGAATCACAAAGTGGCTGTGATCTGTCTTTCTTTGTCCTAAAGACACCAGCCGTATGCTTCCGTGTTCTGTTTCCACCGCCACCAAGACAAAAACACAACACTACTTATATAAATCTATCTCTAATCCCATTCATAAAAAACATCATCATCATTTTTTCTTCTTCTTGATTACAAAGCAACATAAAGATGCAGAAAGCTTGTGACTTGGAACTTCGTCTCTCTTCTTCTTCTTATGATTCAGATTCAAATACCTCGTAAGTCTCTCCTTTTCTTGATTTATAAGCAAACTCATAATAAATTTATATGTTCTTGATTCTAATCGAATTTTTTACATTTTCTGTTAGTGTGGTGGAATCAAGCAGCTCTGAAATGGAAAAATCTCAGACAATAACAATTTTCTATGATGGAAAAATGTGTGTATCTTCAGATGTTACACATCTTCAGGCTAAATCCATTATATCAATGGCGGCGAGCAGAGGAATGAAAAACGGGTCGGATTCTTCAATTTCTTCAAACGGGTCGACCCGGTTATATCAGCTTCCAAATCCAAAAGCTTCAATGAAAAGATCACTTCGGAGTTTTCTTCAGAAACGTCAACTTCGACTTCAAGCTACTTCATCACCTTACCATCATCATTCAAGACGATAGTTGTTATTTTTAGTATACTTTTTACCATTTTTTGTAGATTTTTTTTTTTTATATAAGTTTTGTGTTTATTATTAATTTATTGTAGTCCAAAATCCAAATTGAAACTCAATTCGTATTATGTTTTTTATTTTATGTGTTTGTTAAAAAGCATTTTCAAGCCCAACTTAAGACTAGTATTTTGCTGGTCAAGCCCAATCACAAATCAAAATTAACATTGACATCTCTTAATTAATATGGAATGGGCTAATGAGGCCTATAACTAAGGTTCTCTGTATTATTCGGAATATTGTAGTAAGATTTATATTTAGGGATGTTTTATTAAGAGTTTTTAAACCATGTTGAGTCAGCTCTTTTGAAATCCAGTCCTTCAGGAACCTTTTTTCTGGCAAAGCTGGTGTAACCAAGTGATCCGTCATGGGCCTCATGGCCTTCAAGCTTTTACAGAAAAAAATACATGATTAAATTACAATGTGTTGTTTTAATGAGTGTTTTAGTTTTTATTTTATTTTTGTTCATCTTGAGGACATCCTTTCTAAATTTCTCTTTAATCAGTGATATTGATACTATATACATAAACAAACAACCAAAATAACTTTATTTCTAAGTTCATTAGTGGCAAGTGATAAATCCACATAAGACAAGGTAACATCTATACATCCGGAATCGGGTTCCGCTCTCTACACTCTGTATTATGCATGATTTAGCTATATGGTCAGCCAGTTGTGCTCAATCGATATTAATGTGTAGTTGAAAAAATAAAAAAACTTCATTTGTTATTTCTCAACTATTTGATTCAAAACTTTTTTTATTATTATTATTCTATTAATTACCATTATTTGAAGTTATCAAACGAGTGCCAAAAAATATTATGGAGAAACAATAATTAATAATGACGAATTAACTATAATAACTTCCAAGACGTTAGTTATATACAAAAAGAAAATGTTGTGGGAGATTCACAAGATGTACTTAGTTTGTCAACTCCTTCACCACATGTCATACAATAGGTTTAGTCTAAAGTCTAAACAACCTCTCTTGTGAGTACAAAGATGAAACTCAAGATTCGACAAAAACTATTATTTGGATTCATGGATTCTTGTTGGGCTTTTGGTTCGGTTAGGGTGGCTAGCCTCTCCGTTTCAGATATGTGGAGGTGTTTTGGTTTAGCTTGGGTTCTTGATCATGTCTTATTCTTCTTTTGCGTTTATAAAATTCCTATATATGACTTGCGTGTCTTTTGTTAGAGTTTGATTGTGAGTCTGGTTCATTTTACTTTTGGAGGAGCTAGTACCAATTTTTTTTGCTTTCACGTTTTAATCCTTTTTTTATTATGAGGTCAATTTAAATAGGTTTAGCAATTTGTTAGCACAATTTGTAAAATCTAAACGTTTATTTTATATGATATTTACATTCTTAGCGGGAAAAAAATGTACAACTGTTAGTCCATGTGGTGCAGTTTATATATGTAAACTCTGTTTACCTAGTATAATTTTCCGGACCGTTTTAATCAATATAATGTTGCTGTTGTTAAATAAAATATTATATAAATTAGATTGGACCAGCCGACAAAAAAAAGAAAAGAAAAATTAGATGTCGAGAGGACAAGTTTTTTCTTTTACATTTTGTATATATGTGTAGACATGAATCAAGATGCATGTCATTCTTGATCGCCAATGGTATTTTTTTTTTTCTTAGCTTGTCGAAGTTATCTTTTAAAAATTTATTATAATATTTTTGTAGTGGAGATAAGATCAAGAAAAATTAGTTTTGAAAATGAAATGGTGAATGAAGGATGGAGAAAGAACTACTCATCATGTGCTAAGTGAAAGTGGGAACACAACACAACCAAGAACAAAAGCTATTAATGCAGCTTGTTCGATTGTTTCATCTTTGTCATTCGAGAATCATCTTTAATTGACAAAGATCGATTGATTTATAATCATCTATGTACATTATTATTAAACATTTTAGTGGTTTTTTATACCAAAATATTTTAAATTTCGACCCGATCAATAATTAAGAAATCAGATATTCTATCTACATTCGTACAACTTATTTAATACTTAATACAATAATAAAAAATCATGCCAGTAAAAATACTTACCAAATATCACCATATATATAAATTTAAATACTGCATAGAAACGTGAAAAATAAATTTCATAAAATCATATAAAGAAGCATAGAAATATTATTGGTTACCAAAAAAAAAAAAAAAAAGCATAAAAATNAATATTATTGAAATTATTGAAATATTACTACTAATTTCTGTAAATATATATTGACAGTATTGTCGACATTGGAATTCTCAATATGCAACATGTAACGAACCCTGTAGATCACCCGCAGTGGTGATATTTCAAGGAGTCTCTAAGAAGAGTCTCTCAACAAAAAGTAATAATAAAATATTAAATAATAATTTTTTATTGAGAGAGTCTCTCATAAAAGGTAAGAGAGTCTCTCAAATGAGAAACTATGGATGAGAGTTCTAAGAATTGTGAGAGACTCTCATAATAAAAAAGTAATATTTATTATTTTATTAATTTTTTTTTTGTGGAGAGACTCTTATGAGAGACTACCATTCCAGATGCTCTGACCTTATTAATTAATGCACGACAATGATTTTTAATTTGGCTAGTCATCAAATCTAATAACAACATAAATTAAACTGAAAAGATAGTTGGTGAGTTTATACTCTCAAAGACTTAAGTTTCACGTCTCAACTAAACTGCAAAATAAAAAGATTTCCATATCTTTATATATATATATATATGTAGTATTTAACATGATATTACTCTAAATATACCGTAAGTCCATGTATTATTACTTCTTAATGAAGAAATTTTAATTAACACTAGCTAGGCATAGTTAGAAAAAAAAACCCATCAAATTCACCAAGAAGTTTCCCTCAATGTTTTAGAAATGCAAAAAAAAAAAAAAAAAAAAAAAAAAAAAAATTTTTTAAAAAGGGGGGAAAAAAAAAATTTTTTNAGAAATGCGGTGAATAATAATATTTGCTTTAGCTCAAATCTAACCTACAAAATCTATACACAAATATAATGATTATTTTTTTTACGTGAAACGAAATATGTAGGGATATTATTATTAACGTATGTAATGGTTTAAGAGACTTGAGTCAAGGGTACTATGAAAAGATCTTATCTTCAATGTGAACTAGAGACTATCGGATCGATGTCGTTTTCGTAACTTACGAATAAATATTAAAGGACTTTCCGACAGCATATTGAACAAAAAATAGAAAAAATTATTTATAACTTTTTGGTAGAGAAGACTTGACTTCCCCGATGTATAACTTTCTTTGAAAAAATCAAAGTCAATTGTAAATATATGCCTCTCCAAAATATAATGAACTCACATATGATTAATTACAGTTAAAAAAATTACGATACTTGATCATACAAAATATTTACATAGATAACGTACAATATAAATTTGATTAGCCGTCACATGATACATTAATGATTAATGTATTATCATGATAACTATCAAAACTCAAAAGACGACAAATGGGTTCTTACATTTTGTACATGTTGTTGTACACATGGACGATGCCTTTTAATCTTTACCACGTCAAGTCGTCAATCATGAAACCATTATATAATTGGAATATTCAACTGTAGTAATAATAATAACAAAGACTAAGGCGATGACTCGGACTCTCAGACAAATTTACAAGACTATCAACTAGCCCTGGACATTAAAACCGGACCCGAATACCCGACCCGAACCCGACCCGAAAACAGGTGTTCGGGTAGTACTCGGGTATAGGGCAATACCCGAATGGGTACTCAGAAAAAATTGATTCGGATCTCGGTTCGGTACCGGGTATACCCGATACCCGAATGAGTACCCGAAAGTAACCGAACAAAATCACAACCATTTGTATCCAGAACCATTGGATTCAAATTATACTATTTTTTTCGGGTCCTTCGTTATTTTTGGGTACTTTTGGATACATTTGAATGATTTCGGGTTTTTAAATTTCGGGTTTTTGATTACCTTTGGATACATTTGAATACTTTTGGGTACATTTGGATAATTTTGGGTCTTTAAATTTCGGGTTTTTGGTTACTCTTGGTTATTTTCGGGTACTTTCACGTAAAAAGTAACCATAAAACCCGACACCGAATCATACCCGATTTTTTTCCGGGTATTTTGCGGTTCTTTTTAAAAATGTCGGAACCGACCCGGACCCGAATGGTACCGACCCGAACCCGAACCGAAAACAAAAAAAACCCGAATGGTTACCTATTTTCTAGACAAAAAATACCCGAACCCGAATAGTAAATACCCGAACCAGACCCGAGTATCCGAATGCCCAGGACTACTATCAACTATTAAATAGCTTTCTGCAACGTGACAAAAAGTGTTATAAGATTTATCCTAACTAAATATGTACTGTAACTACTATTGCACGCGTTTAGTTCTGTAACTTTACATTTTCTTAGTTGAAAACTATCAGAGCATCCCCAATGGTAGTCTCTGAAAAGGAGGTTCTAACATATCTTATTAATTAATTTTATTATTGTTTAATTTTAGAGGTTCTTAAAATGATTTTGGGGTTCTTAAATAAGAGACTCATATGTATTTTAAGAACCCCAACTCAATTTTATTTTCTTTTTTGATTTTTCTTTAATTAGAGGTTCTTGCCAAGAACCCTCCATTGGAGATGCTCTCAGAAAAGTCTTATTCTGTAGTGTATACACGAATTAAGTTGATTACAGTAAAAGCTATATAGATGTTGTTAGTGGATAAGCATTTAATGCTTTTTTTTTTTTTTTTTTTTTTTAACCAAGCATTAAAGGAAATTGTTGTTACACNTACACGAACGAGGAACCAAAGACAATATCCTCCAACGACCTAAAATTTCTAGGTGAAACGCACAGCTAAAACAACACGAATCCAAAGAAACTATAGTGTATATTTTGTTTCATAAAGTGTTTTTTTGTAAACTAAGGAGTAATCTGGATTTTCACATCCGATTAATTCTTTTCAGGACGAATTTAACCGTCGAGTAGCTTACTTTCTAAGTTTTTCAATTGACATATAGCATGTCACCATTTCGACTGACCAAATGAATTTTGTTATAAGATTTCGCGTTTGAGGTTAGTCTATCCATGATCTAAACTCACATGACAACTCATTCTCAAATGTGAAACCACTAGTCCACTTTCACTTGATTTCATAAAGTGTTTTGCCCAAAAAAGAAAAAATATTGTAGCTAAATGTGAATTGTATTCAACATTATCTAATATATCCCATTTGAACTTTATTATAAATCAACCAAAAATTTTTCCATAATTTTTGTAAAAAATATTTGAATTTATATTTTAAGAGCTTCACAAAAACTGAAACAAAAAGATGACCTTAAAATGACAACTAATATGAATATAAGGAGTATAAATTTTATTACCGTTAGCTTTTCTCTCTTTTAAGAAAAAATAAATAAAATAGAAACACAATAAGCAACATAATTTTTTTAACAAAGCTAGCTTTTTCCCAACCCTTTTGAACCTTTCTCGTAGGCCATTAGTTCGGAGCAATAGGGTTATACACTAATCATTTTATTACGTTTATTCTACTGTTGTTATTCTAAATAGTGATAATGATCAGTATATAATTTAAAGGAATGAGCCAAAAACAAAACATAGTTTTGTTTCTTACACTATATTAAACGAGTGAAGAAAGGGAAAACAACTCATCAAAAGCTAAGATAAATAAAAAAAAAACCCATTCAATTAAAATTCCATATAATATTCTTAAAGGGATAGTGAATCATTTGATGACGCGATTAAAAAATCTTACTTTTACGTGTACATGGAATTACAGATAGCTATTACGCGTACCCATATATAATATATCTATAAAAGTAATAATTGTATGACATCATATCATAAACAAAAATAATTACCTCAAGTCCAATTAATATTGCGTTTGTTCAATCTTAATTTTTTTTTTTTCATTTTGATAAATAAATAAAAAACTGAGAAAACTGAGAATTATCTGATTGAGTTTTTGTCTAATTAGGACATGTCGATATTCTGTTGTACCAATGTTCGCAATCAGCCTTGACAAAATATGTTTCCCGAATTTAATTATAGTATTTGGATCTATCTTACCATAATTTTATACTATGTAATCTTTTGGGTAGACAATAAATTGCATATTATATTAATTACTAAATTATGAATTTGCCGGGCACCTACCAGGATGTTTCAAATGTGAGTACCCTTTAGTTTCCACGTAACTCATACGTAAAATCACTGTGACGTGACAAAAAACTTGAATCGTGTCAAGTTTCCTTCACTTAAAATAATATTATATCCCAAGGTCATTTTCGTCATTTGGCAAACTCAATGATTCATACCCACGAAACCACTATATATATAAAGACTTCACTACACAACTTCTCAGAAACACAACACAACTCTTCACCATTTTACAATCTCCCAAAACCTAAAAGTTCTTCTCTTCAAACAAGTACAAATGACGGAAATGCCCTCGTACATGATCGAGAACCCTAAGTTCGAAGCTTACAAGCCGAAGAAACGATCTTTTTCTTACTCTTCTTCGATCTTCTCTATCTTCTTGTCGATCATTAGTTACATTTTGATCTTTCATGTTTTTGAAGTGTCTCCATCTTCGATCTTTAAAGATACAAAAGTCTTGTTCTTCATCTCCAACGCTATTCTCATTATCATCGCCGTGGATTATGGCTCCTTCACTGATAAAGAGAGTCATGACTTCTACGGTGAATACACGGTGGCTAGGAGAAACCGTCCGGTTAACTACTATCCCGCTCCGGTTATGTCATACCAAGAAATCCCTAGAGACGTGGAACCCAAGAAACTTGAAGAAGTTGAAATCAAGAACCCTAAAGAAGAAGAAGAAGAACCTATGGTGAAAGCGATGGTATCGCCTCCCGAGAGAGTAGTACAAGTGGTTAGCGAGGAGAAACCGAGAGAGAACGTAGCGATGGAGATATACAAACCGGTCGTTGCCGATCAAATTGTTGCTAGCCAAGAAACTTGTGACACAAGAAAGCAAGTGGTCATGAACCCTAAACCCTACGGACGAACCAAATCAGTAAAGTCGAGGCGAGTGAGGACTAACAAAGTTAAGGAGGAGATTAAACGTAAAAGTTATAATAGAAGCGAATCGGATAGCTCGAAATGGATGGTTGTACCGGATCAGAAATGGGAGAATGTTGAAGAAGAATCTGAAGAGTTCTCAAAGATGTCGAACGAGGAGTTGAATAAAAGAGTCGAAGAATTTATTCAACGGTTCAATAAACAGATCAGACAACAATCTAGAGTTTAGTCTACTTGCTTTGAACTTGTGTTCCTTTGTAGTATAGGACGAAATTAATTTCCTCAGAACTCTTTTTTATTTTTTTGTTATTAGAGTTCTTTTTTTTTTTTTTTTTTTTTTTGGGTAAAAGTTCTTTTTTTCTTTCTTTCTTTATAAAGACTTTATGGGTTGACTTTGGATTTTGTAGTCGTCTCGTCGTCCGTGTGAATTGGTATAAACTATAAAGAGGTAAAGAAAGTTTAATAGTTCTCTTTTGCAAAAGATAAAAGTTTACTAGTTATATACCGGTGTTAACTTATAACTGCAATTTTTGGTCGGTTGTTAGAAACAAATTATATTATATAATGTTGAATTCGTTGAATAAGAAAAAAAATTATTCATCAGATTAAATTACATATCTAATGTTTTTAATTTAGATATGACGTACGTGTTAATAAAAAAAAACTTAAAATATAGGTACGTTAGATCACAACAAAGTATTAATTTATAAAAATGGAAAAAGGAATAGATGAATTAAAAGGTAATTTTTTTAAGAAACTTTTCATTTATTTTGAGAAATAGTATTGGTGGTTGATTTATCGGTTGTTTGATAAAATCACGATTTAGTGGTTTCACGCAAGTTTTTTTTTTTTTTTTTTTTTTTTTTTTTAGGCNTGTTTAGGCATACCAATATCATTATCTAAAAAAAAAATTACATACCAATGTCAAAAGACTCAAAACACAAGGTGATTTAAGTTGTCTACTGAAAGATTGTCTTTTGTGAAAAGATTGATGAATGTTTATTTTATAGGCCTTTATTGGGCCAGCAAAGATAAAGGCCCGTGAAGTCTGAATGCGTTTGTTGTTATCATGCAATCCAATCTTATATAATAAAGTAAGGTTTCTTCTACTAACTATTCATGACAAGCTGACACGT
>OVAF01004050.1:0-10805 GCA_900406245.1 Odontarrhena argentea
AAAAAAAAAAAAAATTATGTTTATAGTATAATATTTTGTTCTATAAAACATATTAATGTAAAATATTAGTTACATAATAATTTTCGAATATATGATTGAGTTCATCATAGATTAAAAAGTCCATTTTGTAGATGAATAAGTATACGATTTACATATTTGTCGTCATTTCACTCATTTCCAAAACAACTTTTATATTTTTTTTATAAAGCAAAGAGAAATATTGTATTTGTTATTTATAATAGATTATGAAAAACATTAGTTTAAGTAGTCTTATGTTTTTCAAATACAAAATATAGTTAACCATTTATATTTTTAATTTACTTTTACGTTTCTACAAATAAAAGCTTAGATGATATCATTCAATTCTTTTTTTTGTTCATTATGAATAAATAAAATAATCCTTCTTACTTTTTATAGGTTTTTTTGTAAGAAAATATTGTTTTCAATAGAAAAAACCAAATATCTGAAATTTCCAGAAATATTCACAAATACTTTAAAATTTTACAAATATCCGAAAATACAAATATCCATATATTTCGAAGCAAATCAAATACAAAAATTTAATATCTGAAAAAAAATCAAATACAAATATTATTTTATCGGGTATATCCGGTCCGCGCCCAGCACTGTGATCACACATTTCTTGTATCAATACGTCTTGTGTAGAACAACATATTTCATCATTTATATTCAACATGTTAATCTTCCATTTCTTTTGTAACATTTCATTCCTACTAGGTTAGAGCATTGGGCCATATTTGCAGGTAATGATCTAAAAATGCATCTGAACAAGAGGAGATTAGAAAGTTGAACAAAAGGTGGTAGTATAAAGTTGTTCAGTATAGTACCATTGAAATATTAATTTAAATATTACGGAATTCCGAAGAGGTGTTAAGTTGAGAATTCTCTATAATATATTTTAAGTAGTCAAATTATTTATTTAACTACTCTGTTCTTTGTTTGGGTCTCAATAGAGTTTGTCTAGGGACACGCGTGTGGAGAGGCAGAGCATGACAACATGTGGATGCTCAATATGCAGAAAAAGATTAAACTCTTTTTTATATACTACATTAGAATAAAGAAAATATCACAATTTGATGAACATCATCATAATGTTGTGTTTCCCTTGTAAACTTTTTGGAAAATACAATTTGTTATTACAGCAATTTTTTGTTTGTTTTGTCTAATCTTTTATTTTACGTCACTACATACCTAAACCTCATTCTCAGCTATAATAGTTTATAGGACCGAGACGGCATTCAGTTTAAAATAATATATAGCTGTAAAACCTTGGTCATTGTACTGATGTTCATTATAAGATAAAATGTCTGATCAACTTGTTTACGTTTTCATGAAGTCGATTACGAAGATGAATTGAAGGAAATTAGGGGGAAACTTGAGAAAGCAATAAAAACAGTATTGAACAAATGAAATAAACTTAGGAAAGAAATTTGCATTTAATGAATTCTGAATAATAAGGATTCACGGTGTTCCTAATCCAAGTTTCTTTGTTAGTATTGTTACTATATAAGTAACCAAAATTCGAAATCTTGTTTTGCGTTTATGGGCCATTTGATGTGGGCTAAAAATTAATAAAAAAATAGAGATTAAATGAATATTAATCAATAATTTGTTTTGGGGTTTAAATCTTTAATTTGCTTACTTATAAAATATTTGGGTATGTTGTATTAATATATGTTTTTTTTTTTACTTAACTTTTATAATTCAGTCGGGTAGTAGTGTCCTCAAAGTCCATAATCTGTAATCACCACTAATTTTAGCATCTTCACTATCTTTTTTCATAAAGTGAACGCAATCTACGAAAGCCTAGTCAACAAAATGTTTGATGACCAGTTTTGCAAGACTTTGGAGGTTTAAATCGACGAGATGTTAGTAAAATCGATAGAGGACGGAGATTAAGTATAATCTTTTGATTGTGTGATTTAGCATCCATACAATAAATGGTAAGGTTTTTACAATATAGACAGCCAACCTCGAAAAATTCTCAAATTAACAGAAAGCGAGTTCGTAGCTTGGGAGACAGCTCATCACGAGGATCGGTCTCTCACGACCATGCACGAAATTTTGATTCCCTTTATGGAATTTAGTGGTCTAAAATGTTTCGGTTATGAATCTTAGAAAAAACATGATGAGTTTTTGGGTTTCAGATGGTTTTGTATGAGACAAAACCTTTCCCAACAAGTTAAAAATACTTATTTGGACAATGTTCACTATGATTACCATACAAATGACATAACTAATCTTTGTAACAAATAACTTTTGAAGATCGATGACATCCTCACCCAGTTGCCACCATGTTGTGATTATTTCTGTAATAGAACTTTGTCTGTTTTGTTGTAGTGAGATGACATCCTCACTCATGGACTACCAAGTCTTATCTATCGATCTCTAAAAATTTGTGAAATTCAGAGATATGTTTACATGTTCATCTCTCATATTTCATAGCCTACTAAATGTTTAGTTTTTTTTTTTTTTTTTATCTTTTATCATGTAAACAACCTCCTTCGACTTGATTTTCTCCCGCAATCTAATCATATTATAAAATGTAACGAAATGAAAGATTAAAAAAAAAAAAAAAAGTACTCAATTCACAACGTTTGGTAGTAACAATTTTGAACCCAAAATATTTTATGTTTTGTATGGATTGAATACTTGGATATTCAAGTCGTTGAATAACGAGACAGATATGTAACCCTTTGTCGAAATTAAAGTCACTTTTTTATTCCTTTTTGACTTAGAAATTAAAGTCACCTATATTTTAGTCTAACCTGTTTATATATATATAATTCGACTTATCAAGAGGCCGACTAATTAATTCATGGTTCATGCAATCAGAGCCGGCCCTGAGATTTATAAGACCGCAATCGAAAACGACAAAAAAAGCCGGTAGACAAACAATTCATAATATCTATACCTATAATCTAAAGAAATATTCACGAAAAATTGGCCGAAAATAATTTTTTTAAAATGGACCGTAAGCACGTGTTTGGCTTGCTTGGCCTCAGACAACTGCATGCAATGATTATTCTTAAGTTCAAGTTCAACCGGTACACTTTTTGACGTACGTTTAACTAGTACTATATATTATAACTATTATTATAATCTATTTTCCATTAGAGACAAGACCTACGTCACTTATTCATATGATTAAAATATTAAATCAACAGGTTTAACATTAATTAGATACAGATACAAAACAGGTCCGGATGATGAATGCATCGTTGAGTTGTGTCTAATTAAGTCAAGTGGAGGCTTGCCTCCATTTTTTCTTTGCATTTATCTCAAAATATTTCTCAAGTTTTCTAATAGTAATTATTTTGGCACCACATCTAAAATTTTATAATAATTAATGTATCATCCTAGGTCACTGAGGACACACATGTCTCTTGAAATTAACTCCGATTCTTCAAGTTTCTCAAAAAGAACAGTTAATTAGAGTTTTTTTGTTCCGTCTTATTTTGTATTTTTATTACTTTTTTAAAAGAAATTGTGGGAGAAACTCCCGATTAAATTGCTCAAGAATGTGCTGACAATATAGTTTTCTTTATTTTGGTCTGCAACGACTATGATTTTCAATTGCCAAAACCTATTTATTTTGTATATATATCCATTTGAATTGGTTAAGATAGAGAATACCCAGCTTGGACCATTATACCAAATAATTTCTTGAGTAGAAGCATTTTTAAATCTTAGTCTACTTGTATTTAATTAGTGTCGATATATGTCTTATACTAATTGATGATAATGGGGATGAAAGGGAAAGGTTTTAGTTAGTTAAGTATATATATAAATAAGAAAACCTGATTAGTGTCAATAATACTATATTCTCGTATTGGATTAGAGAAGCCGTTGACTTGACAAAAAACAATGGTATACAATTTATAAACTTATATATTCTCATATTTTATACTCCTTTAATAACTACAATTAGGAGTAGATAGGTAGATAATAGTAGCATACATCAACATTATCAGTCTAGGACAAAACAAAAAGAACCATCTTTCTTCAACGTAAGCATATATAAATTAATTCCCATCGGCCATATATGTCGTTATTGCGAAGAATAAGGTTGATAATGAAATTCTCATAACTAGTCGTTCAAATGTTTAGTCATCGAGAAGAAAAATAAAACATGTGTAGAACGTACGAGAAAACAACATGTAACTCAAGTGATCCTTGTTAACGTATCCATAGCATTGTATAGCAAGTAAAAAATGACAATAAATTTGTGATGAATAAGTTAGAAAGTAAGTTAAGTAATCAAGCGGCTGTGGTCTCCCAATAATTTGGTATCGGATGTATGTCTATCTTGAGGCTCGAGTTGCCATTCAACTCGTAAAGTATCTGCGCGAAAAGAAAGAATGGCCAAACGAAATTAGTCTGGTTCAAACACCTGAAATTTACTTCTAATTTTTCAGAAAAAATAATAATAAGAAAATTTACAAGTTGAGAAAGACGAAACACTTCAAATCAAATTAAATGTATATACATTTGTCTCGTTAAAGAGTAGCAGGACCAAATGTAAACACCGTTCCATAAGCGAATGTGATTGGTAAAGACTCAGCTGATGGTTTAGCGCGAGGTACTCATCTACTAAACCATGATTTGTGTTAAGTTAGTTGTGTCACACCAGCCTGATTTTCTAAACCGTTTTAAATTTTATCTTAAAATGTTATTTCCAAAAACAAATTAAACACAAGGCCAAAAACAAAACACAAGATAATGTGATTGGCTAATTAAAGAGAAAGAGTAAGGATTTGGATGATTGCTTATAAGTGAATATAGCAGAGAGATTAAGAGGACAATTAAGAGTGGAACCATGTGATGTTATTAGCTCTCGCAATAGGCAATAAATCCTCCCACGCGTCTCTCTTTTCTTGTTCTCCTCTCCTCCTCCTCATTACACTTCCCACTCCCCGACACGTGGCATCAAAGGCATTTCTTGTGCGTTTTGCTTTTAAAACCCCAATGCGTATTCTCTTTTTTGCCATTTGGATGATCTATCTATTTTCCCCAAAAATTATATAATTACCTTCTGTTTCTCATTGTTTATTTTAATCGATGCAAAAAACCAAAACACATTGAATCCTCCCAAAAAAAATAATACTCTCAGCACACATTTGTTTTCTTAAAAAACAAAAAAAAAAACTGTCAGATAAAAACAAAAAAAAAAGGACTACCTGAAAAGAGTGAGGTTCATTTCTAGGTTCTGTTCACGTCTATATCGTCTATATAGATACATGTTCCTTGATAAACTTAAAATCTGAGACCAAAACAAAAAACTCTCTCCTAATTAATCATTCATAATACAAGTGTGTGATTTTAAAATTTGTAAATAAACACCAAATTTTTGTTTGTCCTCTAAAACCCTCTTCAAACCCAAAAAAAAAAAAGAAGCGTAGAAGTAGTGAGAAGGCAAGGCATCATCTCCATTGAAGTGAAGCTGAGAGAGATATACAAAGTGTTGGTGGTGCATCTACATAAAAAAACAAAACCCATACGAAAACAAAGAACCCACAAGTTTATTATTTTGTCTGTTTCCGTGGTATGTCAGAACTCAACTTCCTCACGACGAAGACGACGACGTCACATTCTCTTCTTGTTCCTTTGACAAGACGACGACGAAGACCCATTTCAGTACGCATGGAAAGGAACCGGAAAGACAAAGTAGTCGTCATCTTAGGAGCCACCGGCGCCGGAAAATCACGTCTTTCCGTCGATCTCGCCACTCGTTTCGGAGCCGAGATTATTAACTCCGACAAAATCCAAGTCTACAAGGGACTTGAGATAACCACCAATCAGATCACCATCCCTGACCGTAAAGGCGTCC
The DNA here is from genome assembly GCA_900406245.1 of Odontarrhena argentea. Classification (NCBI taxonomy): domain Eukaryota; kingdom Viridiplantae; phylum Streptophyta; class Magnoliopsida; order Brassicales; family Brassicaceae; genus Odontarrhena; species Odontarrhena argentea. The sequence goes on from OVAF01004050.1 coordinate 5,852, forward strand.
CTCACCATCTCCTCGGTACGCTCCGTTCAGAAGACGGCGAGCTCTCCGCCGCGGAGTTTCGCTTATCCGCTTCGAATGCAGTTTCCGACGTAATCTCCCGTGGGAAGCTTCCCATAATCGCCGGCGGATCCAACTCTTTCGTCCACGCACTCTTAACCGAGAGATTCGACCCAAAGATCGATCCTTTCGGTTCCGGGTCAAGCTCAATCTCCAGAGATTTGCGTTACGAGTGTTGCTTCCTCTGGGTCGACGTCTCCGAGACGGTGCTCCACGAGTATCTACTGAGAAGAGTCGACGAAATGATGGGTTTGGGTATGTTCGAGGAGCTTTCCCGGTTCTACGACCCGGTTAAGTCGAGTGCCACCCGGTTCGGGATCAGGAAAGCGATAGGCGTACCGGAGTTCGAAGCGTTCTTTAAAAAATACCCACCGGAGAAAGGAGAGTGGGAGGAGAGAGGGAAGAGAGAGGCGTACGATAAGGCGGTGGAGGATATCAAAGAGAACACGTGGAGGTTAGCGAAGAAGCAAATAAAGAAGATAGAGAAGCTGAGAGATGAAGGAGGGTGGGAGATTAAGAGAGTGGACGCAACGGCGTCGTTTAGGGAAGTGATGAGGCCATCGTCGTCGACGTCGGAGAGAAGAAGAAGAGAGATTTGGGAAAAGCAAGTGTTGGAGCCAAGCGTAAAGATTGTGAATCGAATTTTTGGTGGATGATTATTAGGTTTATTTTTTTTTCCAGCCATTTTCCAGCTCATTTTCACCACAAAATAAAAAAACAAAAGTTCGTTGAGAGATTATTATTTTTTTTTTGGTTGGGTACTCTTTTGTTTTCTTTCTTACAACATTTTCATTTTCCGGCATTTTTGGTCCTCATCAAAAAAATGTTTTTTGTTTTTTTTAAGAAAAAGAAAGTTTTGATCTTTAGCAATTTAGGAGCTTTGTTTTTGTCTAGTATGAAGCAATGTGTGTGTGTGTGGGGATAAGAAAAAGCGTATAGAGAAAGTATGTAGCTGCGGAAGCAACGGCATGGAGAGAGGAGATAAGCTTTGCATTTAACGTCACAACAAAAAAAACCTTTTTGTTTTTGTTCTTAAAACTTTCTAGTGTATTTTGGAAACGTAAATCGAGGCTCTAAAACCTTAATACCAGGATCTATGAGTCATCCTTTTGTGTTTCTTGACAACAAATTTTGACAACAAATTTTTATCGTAAAGGAGAGGAAGAATTGCAAGAAATGTGTTTTGCGATATTTTTGTTCATTTAATGACGAATAGGACTTTGGTTTTTTTTAATTCAATGAAGATTTTTACAAAATGAAATTATATTTGCTATTCTCTTTTATTCAACTTAGATATGCCGTAGAGTGTTTTCTAAGTTGCAACACTTAGTCCACGAATGAACAATCTCCTATTTGCAGATGACACGATATTCTTTGTCAAAAGTAGAGAAAAAAGTTGCAAGATTTTGGTTGACATTCTCAAGAAATATAAACAAACACGTGGTTAAAGCATAAGTCTCAATGAATCTCTAATCACCTTTTTGGCCAAAACATCTCGGTTTCAAACAGACACATTGAAACGACTTTTATAGATCACTAATGAGAAAGACACCAACAAATACCTTGGTATTCTGGAACACTTTGGGAAGAAAAAGAAAGACGTATTTGAATCTACTGTCGCCAAAATTCAACAAAAATCACATAGTTGGTCTTCAAAATTACTCTTGGTCGCCGGAAAACAAGTACTACTAAAGGTGGTGCTTCTTTCATCAATGTCCGCCCATGCAATGTCTTTTAAGATTCACATATCTCTATGCAACCGCATCAAATCTATTCTTACTAGATTTTGGTGGGATGATAACCCAGAAGAACGAAAAATGGCTTCTGTTTCGTCGGATAAACTTTCGATTGCAAAAAAATACGGGTGGTCTAGGATTTAGAGATGTTGTGGATTTTAATGAGGCTTTGTTCGCTAAAGTAATTTGGAGAATCCTTAAGAACTCAGAAATTCTCCTTCTTCGAGTTCCTAAAGGAAAATCATTCCCACACGGATGACATTATTAATTAACTGCTCGGTTCCCCGCTTAGCTTCATACGGCTAGAAAAGCATCATCGTTGGTAGGGGGTGCTGCAACTGGGACTAGGTTGGCTTGTGGATGACGGATCACAAGTCAAAATTTGGGGAGATTCCTGGCCCCATCAACCTTTGCTCAACAACCTTTTAGACCTGTCTCAGCTCACCTACATGAGATGGAAAGTGTCATATCTAATTGATCCTCAATCAAATCAATGGGATATTGGTAAGATTGGGTTGATAATTTCCGAGTATGAAAATGACATCTTATCTTCGCCTCGTAGTTTGATAAGCAGAAGAGATATAATTGTTTGGCTCGCTACAAAGACATGATGCAACTCGGCTCGTACCGGTTATGGGTTGCGCTCACTACAAAAAGATTTTCTATAATTACTTCTTATTAATTTCTCTTTTATTTTCTTCTTTGTTAATGATTTCTTATAGACTCGTCCTTATATCCCTAGATTGGTCCGCCACTTGGTTCAACTTATAACCTTCACAATTGATCTTGGCCGTGTTCGCCCATCAAGCATGAACTAAGAGAGATCGGTTTGTCAGCTGGTTATTGGGTCACATCCGCGAACCAAAGATAATTTTTGAGTCTGAAGATGATAATTTGAAGACTTTTCGCAAGCCGAAATAAGTTTTTGGCTCGCAAGATATTTCTTATGAGGTTTCTGCGAGCCAAAGCTTTTTTTTGTTCGCAAGGTGATAATACTTAAAAAGTTTTCACGAGCCAAAAGAATTACATGAGCTGTTAAAACATTAATTGTTCATACAACCATGTAGACCACTCCTTCATAACAGCTCATGTAATTAACTAATTATTTGAACTTATGTTTAGCATGTCCAATTGGGTTTCTTAAGAACTCCTCTAATATAAGAATCCCTCATTGAGGGTGCTCAGAGTGCTTGATCGCTAGTTTCTAACATTTATGTACATGTTTTTAATATAAGATTCCATTTTCTTTTATATTTTCATCTATGGCTTAAAAATTTAATATGCAAACCTTTCGGAGATTTATTGGTTTTGGTGTTTGAATAGATTTCAAAATCCATTCAATCAATTAATGATTTTCATATTCTTGTTCAAAATTTTATGTTATTCGTTTCATGATTTAAAAAATACAAATCATAATGATTTTATTTAATATTAAGAAATTTCAAAAGGATTTGATTTATGATTAGATTTTAATGGATTTGTGAATGATTCTATATTATTAAAAATATAAAGAGTGAAATCCTATCTAAAACCTTGTTATTTGGAATTGATTTAGAATTGATTTGGAATAAGAATATCCCACACATTGCGTACATGTATTAAAAAAAAAATCAAACAATTACTAGAATCACAACTAAACTAGAATCACATACTTAGGTGTTCCAAAGGAGATCTCATTACTTTTTTAAAAACATATATTTATCAAAATATTTTCTCTATCACCTAAAAGGGAGCAAAGATTTTTCATTATTATTATTTTAAGCATATCAAACGATTTCTATTTACACAACATCATACGTATGACACAAAAATCAACTGGAAATACCCAACATCATATATATTTTGCTTTATCATGTCATTTTTATTATTAATGGTTTTATATATCCATTTTGTTTAGTTTTGAAATTTTATTGATTTTAAACCCACATTTAATTCTGAAACCTTGTTTATTTATTTTGAAATTCTATAGAATTCCAAGTTCTACATGTAATCCATTAAGATACCAAAACTAATAAAAACCCTTCATTTTGAATAAGCTATAATCACAGTGGACTTTTTTGCAACAAAATTTTCAATTTTGCAATCTGAGCGCGCAAGGAGTTATCAGATTCAAACAGCCCCACAAACTTATTTGAAGTCAGATATGACAACTAATAGTAATCCAAAGCAAATCCTCCAAATCTTAAAGACAATCTTAGATAGATTTTATTCGACTAGTTTTCAATGATCTCAGTAATGATTTGTTTGGACTTTAAAGCCTCATTTTTGGTCCAAGCTATTATTAAAATATTTTAGCTTCAATGAAATATTCATCATAATAAATATATATAGCGAGCTGCTGGGTTCTTATACATCATCTCTAACACGATATTATGTTTCAAGTGCATGCACCACGTATTACAAATTGTGAGAAAAATATATTTCCGATGGTACTTACCGTAGTTTGTGGAACATAATTTGTAATAGTACAAAGAAATAAATTATTGACCACGCGTGCTACAGTAGTTTCGGTTTTACCGTCTTTACTTTGGGTTCATTTAGAGTTCTCATAAATAAATAAAACTTTATAGTTTTGCAGATACTATCGATGACAATAATTTATCGGACTTATATATATGTGTGTGTTTTTATATAGAACATATGTATACATTTCTTTTAAAATTATAGAAAATATATTTTCTCACCGGAATATATCACCGATCTCATTTGATCAGTCAAAATGGTGTCCCGTTGTATACCCATTAGAAAATATGGAGAATGGAGTATTCGACTGCTACTCTAATTTTAAGGAGATTAGTCGGATGTTAAAAGCCCGATTACTCATTACATCTTAGTTTACAAAAGTAAGAAAAATAAACAGATTATATCATGGATCTCTATCATTCATTGATTTCTCTCTTTGTTCAGTGTCGTTCTTTCATCTTTGCAATTTCCTAAAAGCGTCATCATTTGTGATGGTACTTGATAGCCGAAGACATTAAATAATATTGGCACGTAAACTTTAGACTGCAGGGGTTGCTATCAAAACTTTTTGCCATTGATATTGGTCTGGTCAATAATACCCTTATACACAATCATTTCTTTCTCTCCAATCTAATAAATGAAAGAGTTAATTACAGATAAGCCACAGTTTTTGGATGCCCTTGTTGATTTTGCCACAT
>OVAF01004051.1:0-10803 GCA_900406245.1 Odontarrhena argentea
TCTTGATGTCGTAGTCAGCTACGGTGCTATCATCATCGAGCTGGCTGCCTTGAAAGAGCAACCTCTGCTGGTCCACTGGTGGGCCTCCTTGCTCATGGATCATGTTCTTGACTTCTCCAATGGTCTCGGATCCATTCACCTCTAGGATGAATGTTTTCCCCTTAAGTGTCGATACAAAGATCTTCATGACTTCGTCCTGAACCGGATTTAGAACCAGAACTAGTTTACGCGCCTCTCCATGGATATTGATCTCGATGGTCTCGGAGGTATCCTCGATATCTACCTTTATTCTCTTTCCATTGGCCCTAGTAACCCAAATATGCATTGTAACACACCTAAGGGAAATCTGAAAAAAACCCCATAAAAAAAACCAAAAACAAAATTGAAATTTAAGACCAAATTAATCAATTGAAAGTTTAAAGATTTTTTAGGAAGAAAAGACATTCAGAGACATACCCAAAGAGAGTTTGTAGAGAGTTTGTAGACAGCTAAACACAAACTCATCTTCTTTACTTTGGTCCTTTTATAACCCAGTCATTTTTACATTTTTCTTGATAGTTTAAAATTTTCTTACCGTTGTGAGTAAACGGCTATTTTCAGTCCTTTTCTGATTATTATAATGCGTCACAATTTGTCTTCCCTCTGTTGTCTTGTCATGTGAAAACAGATATTTCTTGAAATTGTTTGGATTTTGAATTTTTGACCGTTGGGAATAAAACGGCTCTTTTACCCTTTTTATTTTAATACTTTTTTACGGTTTTCGTTTAACTACCATTTGATAACCAAATGTGCTTTAATTCAACGATCTGCAAAAGCCCATTAGGTTTGTTTAAGCTAAGTCCCATAATCATTTTTTTGTTAAATCACTGATTTTCTTTTGTATTGTCATTTGTTTTTTTTTTTGTTTTTTTTTCTATGTGATCTGTTGTTTGCTGCAGAAGTGTGATTAATTAGTCATTAATCCCTAGTTTTGTCCGTTGAATATTACACTACGTTCTCTTCTAATTTCTTCAGAAAAAATTGGTATATTTGGTTATTACTTGCTCCAGAAGAAACATGGTACTTACTGCTTTAGGTTTCCTTTTTTACGGCGATCAATTTGGTCCAATTCAGCGGCACGACGTTGTTTTTCCCGTAATTTCACTACAAAAGTGATTCAGATGCTTCTAATTCTAGAATTATATTATTTTGAACTTTTGACTAAGTCATAAAAAATTATCTTCAATTTTCATGGTTTTATGATTTTCTAAAACACTGTCAACGAGTTAAACACAAATTGAACATAATGAATCTAAGCACATTATATTTTTAGATTTATTGTTGTACTGTAAATATTGTGAAATTGGTGAAATATTAATGATCAAGCTTTAAAAGATTACTAATAAATTTTGTCCTATTGCGTATTACGAAAAAGAAAAATATATTCAATGAAAGAGGAAATTACGTTTGTAAGTTATTTGTGATAAAAATAAAGTTATCCAATAAAAAATATATAGATTAATTGTTCTAATTGATATATGTCATTTTGACTATTGTAACTTGTTATGTAAGAAAGTATTTTGAACCTCTATTACCAATTAATAAACTATTGGTCATGGTCAACTTCATATATAATTTGTTTAATCTATAAGACATGACATTCAAAGTCTTGCATTAGAAAAGTATGCTTGTACAAAACAATTTGACGACAACAACATTTTGATATATATATAAATGAGCAACGCTTCATATAAAGAAAACAGAGGATAAGAACACAACACAACATTTTAAACATGGCAAGTTCTCGATTATTTTCGATCATCTTCTTCGTCTACACAATAATGATCTTATCGATCAGCTCAATCAACTGCCAAAACAATACTAGTCTGGTAACAAACCAAGCTGCTTTATTCGTGTTTGGAGATTCTCTGTTCGATGCCGGAAACAACAACTATATAGTTACTACTGCCCAATTCCAATCTAATTTTTGGCCTTACGGTCGAACAACGTTCCAATCTCCCACTGGAAGAGTCTCTGACGGACGTTTGATTCCTGATTTTCTCGGTAACGAAACAAAAACAATACTCTTTTTGTTTGTAAGTTTTAATCCGCGGTAATTTTTTTGTAACATCATTATTATTATTAACATGGCAGCTGAGTATGCAAGGTTACCGTTGATCCCGCCAAATTTAAAGCCAGGTTACAGTAACAATCAATTTACCTATGGAGTTAATTTTGCTTCTGCTGGTGGCGGATCCTTGGTGGATACCTTTCCCGGAATGGTTAGTAAAATAGATTTTTAGTTTTTACTACTCTCTGTTTCAATATAAATATGATTTTGCATATTTTTCGTGCATCAATAATTCAATATGTAAAGAAATAATATATACTGAATTTTTTAAAACTATATTTATTCTAATATAACAAAAAGTTAAATTCAATTAGCGAGATGTAGGCATTAAGATAAATGCATATATAAATATTTGGTATTTGACTTATTAACTCTTTTCCTCTATTTTACCGTTCAAGGTGATAGATTTGGGGACACAGTTAAACAGCTTCAAGAACGTTGAAAGGACTTTGAGATCTGAATTAGGAGATGCAGAGGCCAAGAAGATTATCTCAAGAGCTGTTTATCTGTTTCATATTGGAGGCAACGACTTATTTTATCCCTTAGGTGCAAACTCTACACTTTTCCAGTCCAATACCAAAGAGAAATTCGTCGATTTTGTTGTTGGTAACACCACATCCGTGATCGAGGTAAAAAAATATACATAATTGAAAAATTGATCTCAAATTATATACTTTTTGGTTTTGAAAATGAGAGATATTAATATGTTGTGTTATATATTCAGGAAGTATATAAAATGGGAGGAAGAAAGTTTGGATTCTTGAACATAGGAGCATATGAATGTGCACCAGCCGCATTGATCTTAGACAGAACAAATATAGGAGCTTGTTCCAAACCAGTCGCCGAGCTAATAGATTTGCACAACAAGAAGTTTTCGGATGCTATAAGGCGGCTACAACGTGAACTATCCGGATTCAAATACGCACTCCATGACTATCATACTTCCCATTTGGAAAGAATTAACAATCCTTCGAAATACGGTAACTAGCTAGACTTACTTTGTACTTATTGATTTTTTAGATCTTTGGTATAGCTTTAGAAATGTTTTGTGTTTTTGTTTGTTAAATTTTGAAGGGTTTAAAGAAGGGAAGAAAGGATGTTGTGGAAGCGGACCATTGAGAGGAATTAATACTTGTGGAAACCGATTTGGACCGTCTCAAGGATACGAGCTATGCGAAAATGTTACCGATTATTTGTTTTTCGATTCCTCTCATATGACGGAGAAGGCTCATAGACAGTTCGCAGAGTTGATCTGGAGCGGACCACCTAATGTTACTGCACCTTATAATCTTAAAGCTTTATTTGAACTCAAGCTTACTTAGAATCACCAATGTATATACATTATTTGAAATAAAAGACGAGGTTGCTATATACCTTGTATAATCATGTAAGTCTTGTACTTTGTGTATAAAAATAAATAAATAAGTGTCTTATTTATTTTGTAATAAATAAATAAGTGTCGTGTAATTCAAATTTCTCTATGAATTGTTTTACTTCCTTTTTAGCCAAAAGTGAAAAAAGTTTTTTTAAAAACAAATTAGATACAAGACAAGTACTTAGATCACAAGGAACATGTGGTATTACAAACTCTTTTTAGGGTTTTCTATGCATTCTCCTTTCTTGTATCTGAAGATTAGTTACCGGTGGGTAAGCAATGGACACAAATCACTATATATATTACACATCATGGAGATTATTATAGGATAGCGATTTGTACTAATGTTGTTATATTATCGCATGAATTTAAATTAATTGGGTGTAAATCGTTGGAACACATATAAAAGTTAAAACAACAGTTGTCAAGTGATTTTGGATTAGTAGTTTCGATAAAAATGATTTTTGTAGGATCCTAATTAATATTTTGGTTTAAAAAAAAAACGGTTCGGAATGAAAAATGATGTATGACTCATACAGTATGAGTAATGAGGTAGTCAAATGTGGAATCTATACCAAGGTTGATTTTCAAATTGTGTAAGCCGGAGAAAAAACAAAAAATGATGGCATAATAAACGGATTAAATGAGTGATGCGATCCAAATCGTTTTCACTAAAATATTATCAATTTGAACGTGATGATAAGACCGAGAGTCAAAATTGGTGGGTTGTTTCAATTAATGAGATTTAAAATAATACTATCAATAAGATAATTACTTAATTAATGACCATCTTGTCTAGTCTTATTATTTTTCTGTCGCTTACGAAGGCATGATCCGCAAAATCAGATCACACTGCAGAACTCTATATATTTATTAACTAATTAATAGTAGTAATCTTTTATTTGATATATCTCATTATTCAAGAATTAGTGCTTATATTAAAAAAAATAATTCTTTTATTAATAATCGAAAGAAAATATGTTTTTATCAATTTTAGAACCATTTAACCAATAAAATAACAAAATTCAAATGGTCAAAAACCAACAAAAAAAAAAGCTAATTAATTTTGTATAAACACCTAAAATCATTACTTAAATGCCTCACTCGACTAAATTTTTTTTGTCGGATAGTTCACCTACTAAATTTGGAAACATTGTATTTTTCACATTGATAAGTATGATACTTGTCAATAAATACATAAAATCAGCTTACTATTACCTTTTTTGGTCAATGTAATATTGTAAGCTTATAAAATTGTAAACTTATAAAAGTTACAGATTGTAAATAAATTTGTAACATAAACTTATCTTTATAAACACGTTAAGGAAAGTATATTTTAAATTTGATATCACTAATTAAAATATACTTACTCAAATTTTGCGCCACTACCATTTCGTTAATTAAACAATGGCTATACTATTTAGTACTATTTTGTAATTAACAATTTTGGCAATTAATCTTACACACAGCTATCTAAACTCGTTAATTAATTACACAACTAGGAGTACTGCATGTTCTTAGTTTACCAAAAAGACGAATGAGTCCAATTATGTAGTAAGAGTTGCAAAGATCAATCTTTTATTATTTGGGAAAACCCACAAAAGAACAAACTAAGAACATTATGATCCGATTATGATTCGATTTTAAACTCATGACACTTTTTTTAAATAACATGATTGATCCCAATAGATTAGCTTATTGATACTCAGTAAGAATCATAACCGCGGCTCGAGTCTCTGGCTTTGACGGTGGCGGACTTTTGAGGCACCCAAATCTCACGCATTGGCTCATCGACTGGATAAACCACAAGCTCACGAACGTTCATCGGTTGAATAACATTTGGATCGGCTCCAAAAAGAAGATGACCGAATGATTCTTGCGCCTTCTCGGTATTGTGACGCCCATCGAAAAATAGGTAAGATCGTTGGTACTCGCACAGCTTGGAATGCACGTTAGGTAAACCGCAACCATAAGCATTGTGTGTCCCAACTCCACAACATGATGAGTTCGTAACAAAAAACCCTAAAAAAACAACAAAATATTTAACATGGTATCAGAACCTGAACCTCGGATTAAAAAAAAAAACGTGTAAGTAACCAACTTACTGTAGTTAAGGTTCCTCTGCGTCCTACGAAGAATGGCATTGTAGAAATCAAAGACGGTGAATTGGAAACCAGAAGCGGCTAAAGCCATTTCGTTCATCATCGGTCCGATCTTCTCGTTGTGTTGTTTAGCTAAATCGTTGAGTTGTTCGTAACACTGATCCATTCCGGTTTTGAAGTCTTGTCTAACGATCGGTAAGCAACCTAATGGAGCTAAGGTTTGGATCACAAACTTACTAGCTCCTGAATTATACAACATAGTGATATCGCCCTTTAACTTGTTGATCACGGAAGTGACGAAGGCTTGTTGAGCGGATGCATCGGCGGTAGGGTTGTTTTTGGTGAAGTTTAAGTAATCGTTAGCACCAATGTAGATCATAAATACCGACTTCTTGATGAAGTCATCGCTCCATTTTCCTGCTTTCATTGTATTGAACTCCCTTATTTGGCGATTTAGAGTCCACTAAAGACACAAATAGTATAATTAGTATTGACCGTATTGCGTTTAAGTAGAATGTGTTTTTGTAATAATAGAATAGTTGAATGATTGAATAGCAGAGCAAACAGAGCTAGATAAAATATTTAGGGAGAATTCCAAAAATACCGCACTTTAAAAAAAAAAAATTCCTTAAATTTATTGATATTATTATATAAGAAATTGAGTGAAGTACTTACAGATTTCACCGGAGCTCCAAGAAGAGTAGCATCGGCGATGGCAAAACTGGCTCCTCGGGAGAAATCGGCGTTTGGTTCAAGTGATGCTGGGATTGGGTTTGGGATCTCCATGAATTTGGCTGCATATCGTATTGTTCAATAATAATTTAGTTTTTTTTTCTTGTATATATTTTCAACCATTTATTTCCACATTTTTAAAAGTTGATATTCCCACCTCACTATAAGTCTTTTTATACTTAATACTAGTAGCATTGTTACCATCAAACTTTAAATCCGATTTAATGCATATTGTAGGGAGAAAAGAAAAACGAGAAAGATAAGAAATTAATTTACCGACGAAATCTGGAGCGATGAGTCCATCGGAAAATTTGCCACAGGGATTATCTCGAGATTTTCCATACGGCCAAGTACTTTGAGGAGCCGTAGCTGGTTGGTTAAGGATCATTTTGTTTCCTACATCGAAGTTCGAATCACCGAATGTGAACAAAGCCACGGCGGGGATACTTTGTCCGGCCACCGAGATCGGGTTTTGGACTAGTGATAATACCAATAATACCCCTACAACACTCACTAAACTACACTGTCCTGCCATTGTTTTAGAAAGAGCTAGAGAGGACAGTAAAGAGAGAAGATTGGTATTGGTGCCTTAGTTAGTAGACTGATCCAATGTATTTATATTGCAAGTGTAGTACTTCTTTTGCTAATTACGATAGGTATTCTAAAAAATTATAACGTGTAGCGCGAGGTTCATTATTTATAATACAACTATGAACTATTATTGATCAATTATAGTTTCACATGAACCACTTCTGACGTTATTATGGATTCTAGCTAGTTTTATATTCTATTTAAAAAAAAAAATCACTAGAATCAGATCACGATCGTTCTCCATGTCCATATCTCAAAATTCCTATAAAAATTGGTTTTTTAATCTTGATAAATATTTGTAACTAAGCTATTGTAATCTCGAGTCTTAAAATAGAGCAAAGATGAATCTTTTATTGTAATGGAGATCTCGATCTCATTGGAGACATAACATTACCAAATTTGATTTGCAACGCTGTTTAGAAAATCATTAAGTTTTTAATTAGGATCCTATCAATTTTTGTTATCAAAGCATAGGACAAAAAAAAAAAAAAATAATACCCTTTGAAATATTGAAAAAGAACTAAAGTAGTTTTATATAGTTAATTCTTTATTTTTTTAAAAAAAATTATCCCTAAATTCTTTTAATTGTAGAATTTAATATTCTTAATAGTTACCATCATTTTCCTTGTTACAAATTTTAATAAAATAATATCATAAGATATAATAATCTGATAAAATTAATTACATATAAGAATAATTATAAAATTATGTGATATACATAAATTAGTTGAGCATATAACTATTCCCATCAGACTTTAACGAGAGTGAAATAAAGCTCGAGTTTAAAGACCAATCTTTTATTATAGAGGTAAAATTCAAAAACGTTACAAATAAAGATTCTACGAACATTTTGATACGTTTATTAAACTCAATGCTATTGTAAAATATCAAAATACCCGATTGATCCAAGAAGACTGATTTGTAGAGGACTTAGTAATCTTCGTAACCACCACCAGTAGAGTCGCTGGCTCGGACAGTACTGGATTGTGTTTGAGGCACCCAAAACTCACGCATTGGTTCATCAACCGGGTAAACCACAAGCTCACGAACGTTCATCGGGTTAATAACATTTGTATCGGCTCCAAGAAGAAGATGAGCAAAGGATTCTTGCGCCTTCTCGGTATTGTGACGCCCATCGAAGAATAAGAAAGATCTTTGGTACTCGCAAAGATTGGAGTGTACGTTAGATAAACCGCAACCATAAGCATTGTGTGTTCCAACTCCACAACACGATATATTTGTCTCGAAAAACCCTACAAATTAATTAAATCTCAATGGTCATAGAGTTTATGTTATATGAGTATTCACATATATGGTATCATAGCTTAAGTTAAGATTAAAAAAATTCTATAATTTAACTCACGGTAGTTGTTGTTTCTCTGCGTCCTACGAAGAATGGTATTGTAGAAATCGAAGATGGTGAATTGGAAACCAGAAGCGGATTTAGCCAATTCGTTCATCATCGGTCCAATCTTTTCGTTGTGTTGTTTAGCCAAATCGTTGAGTTTTTCGTAACATTGATCCATTCCGGTTTTATAATCCTGTCTAACGATCGGTAAGCAACCCAATGGAGCTAATTAGGTTTGGATCACAAACTTACTACCTCCTGAATTGTACAACATAGTGATATCGTTCTTTAACTTGTTGGTCAAGGAAGTGACAAAAGCTTGTTGGGCTGATGCATCGGCGTCAGGGGTTGTTCGGTGAAATTCAAGTAATCGTTAGCACCAATGTAGATCATAAACAATGACTTTTTGATGAAGTCGTCGTTCCAGTTTCCTGATCATCTCGCGATTTTCCATATGGCCAGTAACTTTGAGCAGTCAATTTACCACCACTTGCACTTCCCATGAGGAACTGTTTGTTTCCAACTTCCAAGTTGGAGTCACCGAACGTGAAGAAGGCTACCGCAGCGCTTTTTCTGTCCGGCGACAATGATAGGCTTATGGATCATTGTCAATACTAAAAGTAAACCTACAACACTCATTAAGTTACACTTGCCTGCCATAGTATAAGAGAGGATATGATTTCTTTGAGTGCCTTAGTTCATAGACCGATTTGTTCAGTGTCGTGCCAAGATCTCTAAGAGGTAGAGGCGAGTTTAGTGTCGTGTGTAGATTCAAAGAAACTTGAGCTAAATATAGAAAATGAAATAATGTTTATATTTATTTGAAATTATAACTATATATGTATCATGAAAGATGATAAGAAATGTTTTATATTTCTTATATTTATATTACGAAAGATTATAAGAATGTTTAATATTTCATCAATAAACTGATTAACAGGAAAAAAAAAATCCTGAGTACAAAATTACATCGTAAAAGTAGAAAGGAGACTCACATAAAAATATATTTTAATCATTACTATATTACACATTAATTGATTATTGAAAAATTGGGGGCCCTAAATTAATCAACAGTTTTCTCATGCATGAGGCAAATGCCTCTTTGGATACAAGGTAGGCACGGCTCTGGATTTGTTACATTTAGACTGCATAATAGTTTTTGCCAATTATTTGCGTTATCAAATAATGTGTCGTGCGAAGTTGAGTTTATACAAATAACACTATGATATAATTAAAATTGATCGCGAGGAAATGACTGCTGATTAATTATAGTTTCACATTGATCACGATCTGACGAAATTATGGTCCCTAGCTTTAGTTTTATCACCAAACGTATCTTTTTATTAGGATCGTGCATTTTGGTCGCCAAGATATATTCATTACGAACGTGCATTTTAGTGGTGAAAACATTAACAAACCAAAGAAGAAAAAAATCAGTTTTAAATAAAAATATGTTTCTTTTTAGCCTAAATCATTTGATATCAAATGTGGTGGTGTACGTTCTAAATGGGCTTACACTCTGCCACTATACCACAGTCACTTCGGTAATAAAAATCTTCTTATATGTACAAATCCTTTTTAATAGAAAGCGCATGTTTTCACAAAAACTATAAGAAACTTTTATTTTATTGATTCCCTTGATTTTAACTCTCAGCAGGCAAATTTAGAGCAATGCAAAACAGATTCGCAGAGCTCAGCTAGTAAATATTGAGCTCAATAATTAGACTAGTTACATTTCTGAACTAGCATCAAAGTCGTTATCGACTAGTGATAATTTTTCCTCCGTTGGATCTACCCATAACTCACGCATAGGCTCATCAACAGGATATACAAGGAGTTCACGAACGTTCATGGGATTAATAACGTTTGGATCCGCTCCAAAGAGAAGATGCGCGAATGATTCTTGTGCCTTCTCTGAGTGATGGCGTGCGTCGAAGTAAAGGTAAGATCTTTGATACTCGCATAGCTTCGAGTGGACGTTAGGGTAACCGCAACCATATGCTTGATGTGTCCCAACACCACAACACGATATATTCGTATATGAGAATCCTAAAACAATCACACCAATACCATTATTTCAAGTATAAATTCTAGAAAAATATTAACCATACACGATTTAATTAATGGTGAAGTATATACTTACGATAGTTCATGTTATTTTGTGTCCTACGGAGAACAACGTTGTAGAAGTCGAAAATGGTGAACTGGAAACCAGGAGTGGTTCTAGCTATTTCATTCATCATTGGTCCGAGTTTTGCGTTGTGTTGTTTGGCTAAATCGTTGAGTTTCTCGTAGCAGCTGCTGTTACCGGTTTTAAATTCTTGTCTAACGATCGGTAAACAACCTAATGGTGCTAGTGACTGTATGACGAATTTACTAGCTCCCGATGAATATAACAACTGCAATTTATTATAACATGTTAGTAACTATATATATATATCGATAATTAATGACTCGAATAATACTTTTTGGATTAGTATTAGATCGAAAGGACTTACACCGATATCGCTCTTTAATCGGTTCGTAACAGAAGTAACAAAAGCTT
>OVAF01004053.1:0-10799 GCA_900406245.1 Odontarrhena argentea
AATAAATATTTATTTTGTCTTTTTGTTATTATATGATGGTATTCATGGAACTTTTATAGTTTAGATGGCAAGGAAGGAACTTTTTAGTTTAGATGGCAAGGAAGAAACTTTTTTTTATTTTAGTGGTATTCATGGGATTTTCCCAAACAAAAATTATATCTATTGTAAATTTTAAATACAAAAAATAAAACAAAAATTACACAATAAAAAAATACCTGTGGTCCACCAATTGAAAAAAAATATTCTGTTGACGATCTGCATGGGTGAAATTTCTACGTAATAGCGCTGGACCAACATTGATAACTCTACCGATCAAATCTAAATGCCATAAAAACAAAAATAAGAGAAAAAAGATACTAAATATAATGATGTCAAGTTTTATACCTAAAATTAAAAAATACATAAAAACACAAAAAAAAAAAAAATAGAAGAAATCTAACCAACACTATATCTCGGTTCAATATACCCTCGATTGATATGAGCAAAGCTTGCAAAATTGAATTTGTTACTGAGATTACATGGCACGGTCACACGGTAAGTGGTGGAAGAGTGCCACAAAATCTTAAAACGATGATTGGTAAGAACAAATTCTCCAGTATTTGGCAATAGCATAAAATTCTTCAACAAAATCCAATCGCCAGTTTGAACAGAAGAGTCAAACTCAAGTGCACAAGTTTTAGCCACACGGGCTATTATCCTAGTACCCTACAAAATCATGTTGAAACCATAAGAAAGTCATATGAAGATCTAAGAAAAGAATATATATTTTTGAAAAAATATAACTCGTAGTATCGAGAAAAACCTGTCGATCAACCAGAACTAAGTCAAGTGTTTCGTTACAAATAAAAAACTTCGAGAGCACGTTAACATATATCCTCCATTGATCAAAAGGAGGACAGATCGAGGAAACATCAAAAGAATAAAAATCATTCAAAACCCGGCTAGTTGCAGAGGCTAAAAGATGAGCCATTGCAAGCTAAAGGCTAAGATTATAATCTTTCAAGCTAATTAAAACAAAGGTATTGTTTAGTTATATTATATATAGATATATATAGCTAAGTTTTCGAATTTTTGATTATATATAGATAATAAATCTCTTTTTTTCTTCAAAGTTATCAATACACAAAAAACTAATGTTTTTTGTGTTTAAACCTAGTAAAATCAAATTATACAATAATTAAGAATCGATATGAAAAATATACCATTCATTAATATAAAGCCAATACTAATTAATTATTATTCAGAAATAAATTTAAAAAATGTCCAAACGATAATAAAAAAAATATATATATTGGAGTACGTCTAACATTTGTCCCAAATTCTACGAATAAGTTTTAAAACTAATAGATTTTCATATTTTTTATTCATCTGGACTTTTTTTGGTTGCATCTTCTGTGTTAATCCTGTAAATGTACAAACAGCAAATCAAATGTCAATATATCACAATATGTCAAACCGAAATAATATAAAAACACATACGGAAGGAGAAACAGACCTAGATCTGAATTCATCTACTTCTGGTATGGAAGGATTTAACGAAATTCGAGTTGGCGCCGTTGCTGTCAAAGAATATTTTCCTGGAACAAAAATAAAAATGACTCAACGCAATTCAAGATCGTACCAGGATTAAATGTCGACAAAGAAACGACTAAAAAACCTGCTGTGATATCAATTAGAGCCCATTGTACAACACAAACAATACGACCACCATAACACATCTCCCAGAGCTCATAAAACTTAGCATCCATTTCACCACCGAGATAGAAAAGCAGAACGTCATTCCTAACATAATCAACTTTAAGAATTTAAGATGATAGAAGTTTCGCGTGCTAAGTAATATTAGGTAATAGTAAGCTGAAAGTAAAATAATAACCTCGTATCCCTTAACTCAATAATAATTCTCGCATCAACATATTCATCATAGTTCGAATCAAACTCTAGCTCCGCATCTGTATATGTGTTCCGTATCATAGTCTGAATCGAATTTCCTACGGTAAAATGTGGTCTGGAACAAATTTCACTAAAATTAAATAAATATTAATATACCCAAAGCAAGTATACAAAAATATCAAGGAAGACATAAGCAAGAAAATAGCAAATCATATGAAACCTATTAAATAATCATCGCTGCAAACTCCATTAAGAACATCAGCAAAACTCCTAAATTGATAAAATGATCTGGTACATTCGACACCGACAGATCTTGCATTAGTATGATGTGTAAAAAAAATTCGTCCACGATGATTGGTAGCACAAAAACCACCATTTTGCATAACAACAATAAAGTTCTCAATCGTGTACAAACCATCACGGACAAAAATAGCATCAAACTTTGCATAGAGATCATGACCTACAGTTGCTTGTATCTTCAAACCCTAGATAAAATTAAATCATAAGTAAGATAACATTATGAGTACAACCTAACAACTTTATAGATACAAAAAAGCAATAAATTGGAAGATATTCACATCTTCATCACCTAGGATAATATCTAACTGTAAAGTCGTAACATCACACAACCACTACGCCAGATTCTAAGAACTTTTCCACGAATACGCCGGTCATATTTTTCATAATTCAAGCGTTCAAAACCCATATATTCAGATCGAAATCTATTCATCGTTCTGAAGTGATGATCAGAGAATTGTTCAAAAATTATATAGTTAAGTAACACAAAACGTGAATCTCGTATTTTTAGATATGTTTTTCTCTATAAATAAAAATAAAACGAACATTATATAAAAACTTAATCATAGAATTAGGTAGAGATATACATGAGCTAAGTATTCTGTAATTAATAATAAATCATTGGAAAGATTTTATCTTCGTATATTATCCTCTCTGTAATATACCAAGAAAAGGAAAAAATATATAAATTACACTATCATTCTATCTATACGTAAATAATGGTTTATTTTAAATAACAGAAAAAATATATCCGGGTTGTATCTCATAAATATCCTTTGTTCCAAACAGATGATCAGAAAATTGTTTTAAAAAGAGATGTAAACCCTTTGAAATAACACACACCTTTGTTAACTTGTTTTTTCATATTAAATAAAGCTAAAATAATATTATACAAAATTAAATATAAATTAGACAAAAGCTATGTTTATATGTAAATGATAGTCTATTCTAAAAAAAAAAAAAAAAAACTGAGAGAACCATTATTGTTATAATGCATCCAAAAACTACAACTCGATTAAAGCTAACCTACGAAACGCTTCTTTAAAAGATGGATAAACCGTACCCCCAACGGTACGAATATCTGTGAAACATGTAGGACCTCTCACAACATGCAATAATAAACTCAAATAATAAACTTCTCCAAGCGTGCTTGGTATGCCTTTTATACGACCAATAGCAATTCCGTATTCTCGTTTTTTCCATTGTCTTAATCCTGTATCCCATTCAAAATGACTTTGAAATTCAGCATATGTTAACCACCGAGCCTCTGGAAAAACTTTGTTGCAACTCATCCAACCCATGAAAGGACTATCGAAATCAATGTTTTCATGAGGTAAATGAAGAGTGAGCACTTTGACCGCGACGCTCTGATAGCTCAAGGAAAAACCAAGACTCACCCATATACACTCGCATTCAGACACAGTGCTAGAAACAAACGAACGGTATCAGATGAAAAACCATAATATTGTATAGTAAAATTAAATTTTAGAAAAGAAATATATAGCATACTCTCGACACCTCTGCATCGGCCATAGTACTACCGATAAACTTAGATGATCGCATACAGAAAATTTTGCGTTTGACATATAGCGACGCGAGAATATGTTTGTAACGCCCCAACCGCCCCTACCGGTGAGCCACCTGTCCCTACACCGGGCTCCTAGGCCCCACCACTGTTCGACGGTCAGTGCGTTACTTTCATGCCTTGCCCGACCATTGATTTACTGTCCCTGCAATCACCACGTGACCTTTCCTGTGTTTTGTCCTCACTCACACGTTTTTTGTCCTCACTCACACGGCACCGCGGATCGAACCCTTGAGTTCTTTCAGCACTTAACCGGAAAAGGTAAGTGCACTTTGGTGACATAGGTAGCCAAATCAATTCATTTAAAGTCTTAATTTCAAATGGGCCGGGCCAGGGATGTTACAATCTCCCCTACTTAAACGGAATTCGTCCTCGAATTCTACATCTCATAATCTCTGACCCTCCGGCTAACATCCGGAGCAGCCCATAACCCTTAAGTCCCAGGATAGCCTCCCGAGACAGAATCGGTTTGACTAACCTGGCTCTGATACCAAATTGTAACGCCCCAACCGCCCCTACCGGTGAGCCACATGTCCCTACACCGGGCTCCTAGGCCCCACCACTGTCCGACGATCAGTGCGTTACTTTCATGCCTTGCCCGACCATTGATTTACTGTCCCTGCAATCACCACGTGACCTTTCCCGTGCTTTGTCCTCACTCACACGTGTTTTGTCCTCACTCACACGGCACCGCGGATCGAACCCTTGAGTTCTTTCAGCATTTAACCGGAAAAGGTAAGTGCACTTTGGTGACATAGGT
The DNA here is from genome assembly GCA_900406245.1 of Odontarrhena argentea. Lineage (NCBI taxonomy): Eukaryota > Viridiplantae > Streptophyta > Magnoliopsida > Brassicales > Brassicaceae > Odontarrhena > Odontarrhena argentea. The sequence goes on from OVAF01004053.1 coordinate 4,533, forward strand.
AGCCAAATCAATTCATTTAAAGTCTTAATTTCAAATGGGTCGGGCCAGGGATGTTACAATCTCCCCTACTTAAACGGAATTCGCCCTCGAATTCTACATCTCATAATCTCTGACCCTCCGGCTAACATCCGGAGCAGCCCATAACCCTTAAGTCCCAGGATAGCCTCCCGAGACAGAATCGGTTTGACTAACCTGGCTCTGATACCAAATTGTAACGCCCCAACCGCCCCTACCGGTGAGCCACATGTCCCTACACCGGGCTCCTAGGCCCCACCACTGTCCGACGATCAGTGCGTTACTTTCATGCCTTGCCCGACCATTGATTTACTGTCCCTGCAATCACCACGTGACCTTTCCCGTGCTTTGTCCTCACTCACACGTGTTTTGTCCTCACTCACACGGCACCGCGGATCGAACCCTTGAGTTCTTTCAGCATTTAACCGGAAAAGGTAAGTGCACTTTGGTGACATAGGTAGCCAAATCAATTCATTTAAAGTCTTAATTTCAAATGGGTCGGGCCAGGGATGTTACAATGTTGGACCTAGCTATTATATCACACACAGTTATTGGTTCTATTTGTGAACCGGGACGAAGGCATAAACAAATATTCGCGAGGGGTAAATCACCATGTCGAAACTCGACAATATAAAATCCTAGAAGAGCAATTAACAATTAAAAAAGATATTTTAGCATACACAATTTTTATAGTGTATTGATACGATGTAAAAAAAAAAGAGAGTTATAGATAAATACCTGCAACAACTCCAAGGTACACAGAATCATGCAAAAGTTCATCTATCATTCTATCCAACTTTATCTTGAATAACGCACAAAACAGTTTATTATTCAAGTTATATAGATCAACAAACGAATGTTCATCTTTATATCTACTAATCTCAGGCCACTCGGGATCACAATATACAGTAACCAATCGATTAGGATACCCATAAGATCTACATATAGCAATATTATCTAGGTAATCATCGCTCCTCTTAAACGCTCCAAGAATTAATATTGCTCGTCCAGACTCATGAACAACACCCGAAGGATTATGACTTTGATTACCCAAACTCAAATGTCGCAATGATTGTGTCAAGAGATCACTCGGTCGATTAAAAGTATGGTTATTCTGGCATAGATGAAGAAGATCCTCATAATGATCAACATAATCTAGAAAGAGACAACAATGTTCAAACAAATTTAAATCATACTATTGTTTGAAAAATACAAATATATCAACATAACAATCAAATAAAGTTAATCAACTCTTACCACAAACGGCGCTCATACTACTCAATTTTTCCACGCTCAAAGAAAAACTAATAAATAAACAAAAGTCATAGTCAAATATACATGATTCTTTTATAAAAAGGTATGTATTTAAAGAGTTAAAACGAAACTAACATATTTCAACTTACTATTTTGCAAAATTGAGTATGTAAAAATAAATCTTTAGTAGTAAAAACACAAAGTTGTAATGAAAATCGAATGTTTCAAATAAAAAAAGCTTCTAAAAAAATTAACTCCTAGCCTTCTAACCTCGAAAATATAGAAAATCGAATGTTCAATAAGTTTCACCAGATGAATCATATATATACACGACATTCTGATAGATGAATGCAAACCTATCCATCCTTATCACAAAGATCGAATATATAATATATGCCAATATATAAATGATATATTTATATGGATATATATCAGTACATACATCAAAGATATATAACTAACTACATATTTAATTATCGAATATATATTTTCCGTTTAAGCTACAAAAAAATCGATAGTGCCAATATCGATCAGAATGAATGTAAATATGCTAAAACATATAGTTATCTGTTAGCTAAATGCCAGACTAATAAATCATATCTTTAGTATGTTTTTTTTTTTTGATTCCATCTCTTACTATTTTTTACAGTTTTAAAATATTTCATTGGATAGTTCATTAGCATCGTATATTTTGTTGTTGTTGCATATATAAGTTAGCATTATATATATTGTTATATATATATAGCGTATAGATAGCTTCAATCGACAAATTTTTTTAAGTAATTTATATTTTCCCAATAACGTAAACAAAGTAAATAAGGAGAACACCAGGATTATTAGTAGAATAACATGAAGCTACTGAACGTAACACGAAGCTTGCTCATCCTATAAATTTTGTTTATTTGTGAAAAGGACTTGATGGTTTCATCTAATCAACATGAGATACTACCCATCGTTTAGGTTCTGAAAACGCCTATGACTGACCCTAGTATTAAACTTTTTCAGAGGAAATGGACAGATTTTTATTGTTTTATTGGGTCACGGGAAAAACTGCTGTTTTCACAAAATCTAATCAATTTTGTTTCGTCTTCTACTATCAAATATAGTTTTGTTTTTGCATATCAAATCAGGTAAAATTTTGCCGTCTCGTCTTGTCCCTTCAGGATCTCATTTTTACTTTATAAAGGAAAACATACAACTTCCAGTTAGCCAACCAATACGATATATCAAATACAAACTTCATCGTCTGATTAACAAACAGACAGATGAAATCTTCAAATAAGAATTTAATATAATAAAATAATATTTTTATTGTGTGCCTAAAAAACATATAAATTAATATAGTAAAATTAAGGTCATATAAATAGAAATATTAATAAAAAATAGTTCAAATAATATAACAATAACATTAAAAAAAATTGCAAAAATTATTCTACTCGAGAAATTTTCTTCTTAAACCTCTAGTTGGAGGAGTCGAACTGAATCGGTACACTACATAGACGTTTAGGCGAAGGAGTTAATTCAAAAAGCTCCAGCTATTTTAATGAACACAAAAACATTATATAAACCATAAGAAAAAAAAATATAAAGGAACAATACTAGAAAAAAAAAATTATATATGCATATATGTATATATGTTAAAAGAAATACCGGAACTCTAGACGGAGAAACATAATCCTCGATAATATGTTCGTCTCCACAAATTAGGTCCACTCTCAAAGAAGACATAGGATTATTCATAGAGATAAGAACTAGAATGACACACAATTATAAAAAAACTACTAGAATGACACAACACAAATCAGATGGACTAAAATGACACACATTTTTGGTAAAATGACCATATACCCCTAATCTAATTTTTTATTTTCTTTTGTGTCATTTAGCTCATTTTTATGGTAATTATATTTCCAAATACATTATAAGCCAAAAAATTATTATTAGAACCCAAAAAAATAAGTAATCCCTCATATTAATACTTTTATTTTATAAAAATTCTAACTTTATAAAATTTAAGAAAATAATAATACTTTTATAAAAATAAACGAAAAATCTACTAAAAATCTTATTTTCCAAAATACGGAATTATTCAAAATTCTAGAAAATAATACTACCGTGATTTTGTAAAAATTAAAAAATTGATTTTAGTTACAATGTCATATAGAAAATTTTAAAATACACATTGCATTTTAAACATTATTTTAAAATAATATGACTAATTTAAAATAATAAATTCTAAAAATAAAATCTATTCTTGAACATTATTTNGAAAATCTATTCTTGAACATTATGTTTTCAAACATATTTTTATGAAATTTTTAGAAAAATTGGAAAATACAAAGTTTAAATTTATATAAGTGAAAAGGTTTTTTTTGTGAAAAAAGTTTTTTGAAACTTTTTTTCGAATTTTTTATTTTGAAAATATTTTTTCAAATAAACTTTTTTTAAGGAAAATCAAAAAATACAAAGCTTAAAATTCGGAATTATTCAAAATTCTAAAAAATAATACTATTGTGATTTTCTAAGAAATTTAAAAAATGATTTTAGTTACAATGTCATATTGAAAATTTTAAATTACATATTGTATTTTGAACATTATTTTCAAATAATATTATTTTCAAATAATATGACTAATTTCAAATAAAAAAATTCCAAAAATAAAATCTATTCTTGAACATTATTTTTTCAAACATTTTTTTATGAAATTTTTTTAAAAATTGGAAAATACAAAGTTTAAAATTTATGTAAGTGAAAAGGGTTTGTTTTATGGAAAAAGTTTTTTGAAACTATTTTTTGAATTTTTTATTTTGAAAATATTTTATCAAATATATTTTTAATTTTAAGGAAAATCGAAAAATACAAAGCTTAAAACATATATGGAAGTGAAAAGGGTTTTTTGGGATTCGAACCATGAATATGGTGGTTCACAAAGTGCACTTTACCAATTATGCTAGTGAAATATCACATGTTTAGTGCATATTTTTTAGTTATATTTGTATTTAAGGTATGTCATGTGACTCACATTTTTTATCACCACTAATCGCATGTAAAAAATCTGTTATAAGTAAAAAAAATCTGTCATAAAGAATCTGCCACCAAAGAAAGTGTCATTCTAGTCCGAAAATAGTCTGCCGTCACATACCAGTAAAATATCTGTCACCAAACAAAGCATTTTTTAGTCAAAAAAAAAAAACCTGTTGTAACTACAAAAAAACCTGTCACCACGTAGGGTGTCATTCTAGTAATTTTAAATTATTAATTTTCAAAGCAGACTTTTATAAAGTCTGTCATCAAAGAGATGGTCGGAAAAAAAAACTGTCATCATGTGAAAAAAAAACTCTGTCGCAAATTGAAAAATCTGTCAGCAATTTTGAAATTTTATTAAAAAACTCTGTCGTACAGAAAAAAGTCTGTGACTTCATATGATAGATTTAGAAAAAAATCTACGACACCCGGAAATTTTTNTTTTTTAAGAAAATTTTAAAAACCTGTCATTGTTAAAAAAGTCTTTCACCACGTGTGACAGACTAAATAAAATTATCTGTCGGACTATCACAAAAATTTCGGAAAACAGGACTAGTTTACCTAAAAAAAAAAAACCTGTCACAAACATAAAAGTCTGTCACCAAATGGACGACAGAGTTTTTCAGTGGCAAATCCGTAAATATCTGACTTTCCTATTTTTTCCTATTTTTTCAGCGAAAATATGAGTGGCATTTGCTGTAATTACCATTTTTGTGATAAAAGGATATGAGGGCAAATAGGCCATTTATAAATATTTTTCCCACTCAAATATTGATGTGTCAAACTAGTACGTTTTCAATAATTGTGTGTCATTCTAGTTTTTTTCCCTTATTCATATTATGAGGTGATATAGTCACCTTAAACAATAATTCCTTAGTAATCAAATTTTGTAAAGCTATTGGTAAAACGAATGGATTTTTCTGTCCAAAATAAAAAATAAAAAAATAAATAAATTATGGGCAACCATGACCTATTTAAAAAAACTTTTAAAAGAAAAATAATAAGAAAATCAATATGTAAAAGGGAAAAAAAATGTAAATAAAGACTTACACCTACAACTTCATCAGCAAGCTTATGGGCAGTTTTACCCAAGAATTGCTCAGCAACGAAATCGCAAACCGCGAGATTGGCCTTGACATCATCCGTATCAGAAACTCGCATTATCAAGCAATATCTACAACACGGAAAAGGAACGATAATAATAACAAAAGTACGAAAAACTTCGATAATGAAAATATAAAACCGAAAAAATTTAGACTGACCTAGCGGTTACATTAGTGACGACAGCATTGCAATGAGAACAATCAAAACGTGGAGAATCATCATAAGCAAGAATCTGACTACATGGCTTAACTTTTTTGTTACAAACCATACACGCAATATAATACCACCTAGGGAAAGTATCGATCGAGTCCACAACAGCCAAGGTAACAAACGTACCAACCTATACCAGTAACAAATATTCAATTCAGTTGTTATATCTTTGTATCTAGAATTACGAATCCATGTATATAAAAAAAAAATAGAGATGTGAGAGACACCTCAACCGAACCAATGATAGACGATAAACTCCTCCTTCGATGCTTTGTAAAAAATTCTTCACGGTGAATAAGCTCCTGCAAATTCCATTCAGACCACGCAGATTGTACCGGAACCAGACCTTGTTCAGGTAAACTGAAAAATAGATATAGTAACACAATTTACAACGATCCAATAGAAAAATAAATACTAATGAGCACAAAATTACTCTATTACTTAGATCTGAATTCATCAACTTCTAGAAATTCTGGATCTAATAAAACTTGGGTAGAGTTAAAGGAATCAGTGACGATGACCTCCCCTGAAAATTATAATATATTAAGCCAACGATCAAATAAATTAAACCATCAGATAAATAAATGTAACATAAAGAACACGATACCTTGCCAGTCTTTAATACATGCAAATCTAATTACAACCACGATCGATTTACCC
>OVAF01004057.1:0-10797 GCA_900406245.1 Odontarrhena argentea
TATTTATAAATAATTTTTAATTTAACAAATCTGATTCCAGAAAATTTAAATATTATAAATATTTTCCGTCATTTCGTCGCACTTTCGTCGCAAATTTGCGACGAATGTGCGACGAAATGACGCAAATTGGACGCAAAACGTCTACGAAAAACACACGCAAACAAGTCGCAAACGCGTCGCAAATATTTTACAATTTGCGTCGAAGGGCTATGACGCAAATACGTCGCAAAGTTTTGCGACGTATTTGCGAGGACAAAGGGCTATGACGCAAAAACGTCGCAAAACGTTTACGTCGAAGGGCTATGACGCAAAAATGTCGCAAAAATTTGCGACGTATTTGCGACGATATAGGGCTACGACGCAAAAACGTCGCAAAACATTGCGTCGAAGGGCTATGACGCAAAACAGACGCAAATTATTTTCCGTCGTATTTGCGACGAAAAAAAAAATGTCGCAAATTGTGCGACGAAATGGCGACGAAATGAGATTTGCGACGAGCTTTATCCGACGAAAACTTTTCGTCGCAAATCCGACGCAAATAGTTGTTTGCGTCGAAGTTGCGACGTATTTTGTAGACGCAAACCACCCTGTTTTCTTGTAGTGAATAATTTATTTGTTATTTAAACCTCCATCAATTTTGTTCGTATTTATAAATATACATAGTTCTCACAATAGGAATAATATGACATAATTCACTACATATACATCTGTGTATATAGAATTTGAATAGAAAATACATTTTGTATTAATATTTTACAAGGAAATTTATAAAGAAAATAGAGATAGGCAAGTTATAACATTATCCGCCCTTATCAAAACGGTCAAACATTGCCCCACTCAGTTTTATCCAAAACATTTATCCTTTTGGAATAATCCACCTTGACTCGTTACTTATTTGATTTTTGACTAGAATATTAAAAAAAAAAAATTTAAGATGTTTATTAACAACTTTGAAATATTGAAATGATATACTAATTAAAATTTCTTAAAATTATATATATATATATTGCATGACGCTTAATTTCTCAATAAAAAAAAAATTACATGAGATGGCAAAAATTAAAGACAATTAGTAAACATATTGGTGTTGCATTTGAGAGACATAAGCCAATCCAAAACCATATATATGGTCTTACATATGTAAAGATTATCAGACGCGTTTGCATACGTATTGTGTCTTCAAAGAATATATAAATCAGGGCTGAGGTCAAGAAGTAGAATAGAGCTTTTAATTTTGGTAAAACATTTGAAGGTGGGTATAATGTAAAGCCCATTTAATTTGCAGGATCTTTGACTCTCATTGTATACACTCCCATTGCAATCACTTCAAAACTTTAAACAAACCATCTTGTGAGCCGCTTATTTATAAACCATCTTCTGAGCCGCTTATAGCGAGAGTTTAGTTGGAGTGAATGTCCTAGCATGTCAATCCTTGGGTATGATAAGGATGACCTAAATGAATATCCAAGATTAACGTTTGGTGTGTATACAGTAAATTAACAAGTAAACTGAAGAAGGGAGTCATGCGTTCTGCTTGCCTCTAACCACACAAATACATTGGCGAGTTATCGAGTTCCATACTCTTAGACTTGCATCATCAGAGCCAGTGCAGATTAGTCTACCTAAAATATCCACACACAGACAATTAATGAACGAAAAATAGCTAAGACTTCTTCTAGACATATATCATAAAATAGTAATACCATCAGATGTTAAGTCACCGCAAGTGACACTATCATCATGACCAAATAACATATTAGGATAGGCATCTATATGAGCATTACACACCATTTCCAATCCTCAAGGCAAACATCTTCTTCCAATACTTGATTCATCATTTCTCTACTCATTTTCTTTTTTATAATCACGACTATATAAACGTGAACAGAGAAACTCAGATAATGGGCCAAATTATTTTATGGATCACACGGCCCACTTTATATTGTACCAAAAACGCCGTCGTTTATATCAAATCTCGACCAAAATATTTCCTTCTTCTTCCTCTTCGTCTCTTTGATTCCTCCCAAACAAAGCTTCTTCGATTTCTTCAGTGTAGCTTTCGATTCTAAAGGTAAGCTTTTGTCGATTTTCCGTTTGTTCTTCTGGGTTTCATATTTTAATATTTAAATTAGGAATCGAAATTAACCCTAATTTAGTTTCGGTCGCACAACTTTGCAATCTCTATAAGAATGGTGTTGGTTTTGACTGTGAAGGTTACTCCGAAATGGATACAAAGTCTCTGGCGAGATCCAAGAGAGCTCATACTCAACACCACAGCAAGAAATCGCATTCGGTTCATAAGCCGAAAGGTCCTGGAGTTTCAGACAACTCCAAAACTCAAGGGAACCAATCCACAACTCTCAAGACAAAGAGCCCTGTTCAGTCTCGACGTGTTTCTGCTCTCCCTTCGAATTGGGATCGGTATGACGATGAACTCGATTCGGCGGATTTGCCGAAAAGCCAACCTACGGATGTCATACTGCCGAAAAGCAAAGGAGCTGACTACCTGCATTTGATATCTGAGGCTCAAGCGGAGTCTCGATCAAGGATTGAGATCAATTCAGATTGTCTAACGTCGTTAGATGATCTTTTGCACGGTATGGAATCGGTCTTTGGTCGAAAAGCAGATTTTGATTCATTAGTTTGTCTTTGTTTCTGTTGACTTGCTGAGTCTTAGTTCCTTTCTGGATTGAATTGTGGCAGATGAGTTTAGTCATGTAGTTGGATCGTTGATCTCGGCTAGAGGGGAAGGTATGCTTTCATGGATGGCAGATGACAACTTTGTTGTGGAAGAAGACGGATCAACTTCGAATCATGAGGTAATAACACTCTTGATTTTTCAGCTAAGATGAAGGTTTATTAATTGTTCTCACAGTTTGTTATCTTTTCTTACCTGAAGCCGGAATTTCTCACCTTGAACTTAAATGCTCTGGAAAAAATGCTAGAGAAAGTGGATATGCATGAGAGACTCTACATTGGTACTGATCTTTTGCCGCCCGACCTGGTATGTCGACTGGGTCTGAACAACTAGACATAAACAACAGGTTCTATGTCTGACATTTATAAATTTATGGGTTGTGCAGTGTTCTACCTCCCAGTCAAAAGTGAGCCATGATGAAGAACATACAAACCAAAACACGGAAAATGAGCTGGTTCAACAGGTATCCAGTGGAAAGATCGACCCAGCTGTTGTTGCGCAAGGCGAGCAATCACTCGTGGAGGCCGAGTCTCTGGATCAAGTAAAAGATATACCAATTCTCACATACCAGACCGAGAAATCTTCAGCAATAGAAGCTGATCTAGATTTCCTCCTCAGCTCCTTTGGTGAATCGCATACTCAGCCCAAGGCATCCAATTTGAATCCTCCTGTCCAAAAATCTTCAGCTTTTGAGTCTGAGCTTGATTCTCTTCTCAACTCTCATAATGATGGGGCAGAATCAATCGACAACCCCGCAAACCCATCTGATCATAAGCTTAACACGACAGGCTTCGATGATGTGCTTGATGATTTGCTCGAAAGTACTTCAATGTCGTTTAAGCCAGAGCAGAACAAGACCTCATCAGCTTCGGATGGAAAATCCAAAGTCTTGGATGACTTTGATTCTTGGTTAGACACAATTTGATTTGTTTGTTAACTTTTTTTTTTTGTAATACGTAGCTTTATTACTACTGCCATAGGAGAATTTCATCTCGTAATCAATAACAAAAAGGTCCTAATTTATTTTAATCCCAAAAAGGGAAAGTAAAAAAAGATGTTCGTCAAACAAAAATTGATGGACAAAACAATAAGATGGTTCAAAGACACTGTTATCTCCTCTTTACTTGCTACGGCTAGGATGATTTAGATACAGTGAGAGCAATCCCTCTTGCAAGATTGAACTTTCTAAGAGTGATGAACACAAATAGCTTCACATAAGAGCACTCTTAGCTTCTCCCTGTGATCGGAGACACTAACGCTTTAAGGACTGAGACTGAACACCAGTCTCTGTTGCGAAACTAAACACCTGGCCTCGATCCGTACCTGATTCGAAGGAAATCATCGAGGTCTTTCCAGACATCCTGATCATATATTCCAGATACTTGGGTTTGGCGGTTTCACTCGGCCAATTGTTCGAATCAATTGCTTGACTCATTGCAGGTAGCCTCATCTAGAGAAGCAGCAAGGTACTGAGCAAGGCTCTGCTGATTATTGCTCGGTTTGTGGGAAGCTTCTGAGATCTTCACAGGTTCTTTTGGTGCTATAGAACTGGGCAGCCAGGATTGACCTATTGAGTTGCTGCTAGAAGCATCTGAGCAACTCTTCCACAAGCCTGGCTGAAGATCCTTCCATGGATCTTCAGCCATGGAGTTGGAGTAAAACCGTTCTGCCCCTACTCCCATGGGCCTTCTTCCTCCATCTCTCCCAAAGTTCGTGTTCATCCCACGTCCACGGCTTCTGCCTCTTCCTGAACCAGAATATGGATTTCCAACCCAATTAGAATTTTGTCGTCCATAATGGGAATACTGTGGAGCCATATTGTTGTAACCGCCTCGACCACCAAATCTATTATTCCCCATGTCAGGTCTTTCTTGAGAGAATGGGAAAGGGTAAGGAGGTGGAGGTAAATGGTTAACCGGTGGAGGTCTAAAGTGGGAATATTGTGGAGCCGTATTGTTGTTATTCCAAGCAGCGGGCGACCCTCTATGTGAGGGTGAATTATGTGCCATACCTCTTGGTTCAGTATACAGATTAGCAGCATCATAAGAAGGTGCTTGAAAACCACCGTGATTGGTATGTCCCTGATGGTCACTACTGCCTAATGATCCTGTTCACAGTCATAATGCAAGGGTCAGAACTGAAATACTAGTTACTACAAGACAGAGAACAGAAAGATAAATGAATTCCATAAGTTATCTGGCCATGATAATTGACCCCCCAAAAATAAATATATGACTGTAATACTGTCATAACTAAAGTAGCTGATGAAGATAATAAGTTCGGAACCTGATTCCTAATGAGTAGTAACATCTTTCATTCACTGATCTTGAATTGTTGGTTAAAAACGCAATCAAGAACACATGACTAAACAACAAGATTTAACAGATTTGTTGAAGTGATAACTTAACTCTCCTAAAGCCAAGAGCTTTTACATCAACCAGATACTGAAAGACTGCTCAATACTATATATACTAATCCAGAACCAACTAACATGCTAAGCCAGAGCTACTTAACTTGTTGTGGTATTAGACAATATTTCTTATAAGTGGACAGGAAAGTGACCTATAAAGGGTATTTTGCAAGGAACAAGAAATTAATATTTGAGAAAGAGTACCTGGAGCAGATGGTGGGAACTGCGGTAAGGGAGAGCTGATCTGATTACTGGGAGATGACATGTATTCTTGCTTAGGGGTCTTGTTTCTCTGAAAGCTAGAATAGGCAGAAGTCGGGTTGGTGTAATAATCAAACCTCGGAGTTTCATACGGATCCTGCTGGTGCGTGGATGAATCAGCCAACGGATTCGAGAGGTGAGGTGTGTTTGTAGAGGCTTCAAGACTTGTAGAACCATCATTCTGTGCAGCAGCTTCCATGCGCATTGCTTTCAACATTTCTTTTCTTTTCTCTGAATCCTCCATTGTGCCTTCAGGTCCAGAGGTAATCACCAACTACAAGATACAAGGCAGTTAAAAATCAGCCACAGCATCACAAAGTACCCACAAAAACAGAATCGAAACACTGAGAAGAAGCCAAACCCAGAAAAACAATCCAAATTGAGTTTAAGAACAGGGGACAAAAAGAAGATTTTTGTGCTCATTAAGGTCGAATTTAAAGCTATATTCCTAATTCGTATCAAAAGCAACTTGACTAATCTCAACATAACCACCAACAAATCTGAATTTGAACATAACCAATCGTTTACACCGACAGCTAAAACTACTAGTGTACAGACGAAGGGAGAAGAATGATTACCCTGGAAATAAAGATTAGCAAAGGGTTTCGATTCCGTCTCGATAGAACAAACTTGAGAGCAGCTCCAATTTTCTCCGACCTAGCTGTGTTCTTCGTTACAATTAGGTATTGGGTTTATTTTGTGGTTTCTCAAAAATTTAAGGGCTTTTCCGGTAATTATCATACTTACACGGGTTTACACTCGCCAATTCCGAAACACAGCGTTTAAAAGGGTATTGGATCATTTTGAAATTTAATTTATATATATGAAAATTCGAATTGAACTGAAACTAAATAAAATTTGATCGGTTTGATTCCAATACTGGTTTTAACTTTTGGTTTTTTATGGTATTTCAGAAACTCTGGGTAATTTAGTTTTTATTTTGTTTGGTGAAATATGATTAAGTATTACTAAAACTCTAATTTCAGACTGGTGAAAGATTCAAGCTGAAATTTAGTGTTTTTTTTGTTATTTCTAAGCATTTCAAATGACATCCGTTCGGATTTGGTTCACCTCGACTTTGATTTCTAAAAATTAAAATGATTTAGGTTTTTGATTCGATTATTTTGTGAATCATGTTATTCATTTTTTTTTTTTTTAGATAAACCATTAGAAATATGCTCTCTATCATTTGATTATTTTTAACTTTTGTAGTTTGCAAAATATAGTGTTCGCTTGATTAAATTATTAGCTAAATTTGGATTAGTGAGTTCCTACAAAATATCAGTTGTTTATTGGCAAATAAGTTATTGCTTAAATTACATGGCAATCCATGAAAATGTAATCAAAACCAAAGCATAACTATAAAATTTAGTTGTGTATGTCATTCACTCACTAATCTTAGAGTTTATTTTTCATAGTTGCATTGTTTAAACCCCATATGCTCACATCTTTTTCAACTTTGTTCTTACATAATGAGATGTTAAATTTGTATCATCCATCACAAAACCTATTTTACCTTTTTAAGATTTCATCGTCACTCGGCTTTGAAGTTCATTGTTTGTCTTCGAAAAGGCTTTTTAGTACGCATAGACGTACCCGAATCTTTTTCTTTGATATTGTTTTACGATCATTTTGTTTAACTTTTTGTTATACATTGAACTTGATTTCTCTTCTGGAATTTCTAAATTTGTATACCTTTATAGGGCAATATGTGCTTTATTGGGTAGTTCCTCCAAATTAAAGTAACATATTTAACATTCGCTTAAGTCGCGACCTATGCAATATCTTTAGATTATTAATGTCACCTCTTTCAATTGTTGGTCCATTAAGCCAAACAACTTTACAAAATGTCAAGCCTCTACGAAACTGTTCAACAATGCTATACGTCTTAGACAACAATTCAGGTTTTACATCAAACACTCAAAGAAAAAATGCAAAGATTCCATTCATTCTCGTTGAAATCAAAACTTATAGTACCAGTCAAAATTTAACTTTGATATTTCATTTCTCATAGAAGAAAATCTGAAGAGTCTCACCGAGGCATGACTAAACACTCCTATCAATTATAACTTTGATTCCGATACTATTATGTATTTTTATGTAACTTTTCGTCAAAAAAAATCACCTGAGAAATTTCTTGTTTTGGACTTGGGTGAGACAGTGTTTGAATTTTGGAATCAAATTTTGTATGTTCATGCTACTACTTTCCATCAAAGTGTTTATAGTCAAGCCAAAGTTCGGTGAAGATATATACACTCCTCGGTGTCCAATTTATCTTCATGTCAATAGTACATTGAAACTCTATCACTGTCTTGTTCGTCATTCGTATCTCATCTCTCATTAATCGAACCTATAAAATCGAAGAAATTAAAAGAAAAGCCATTAGTGAAGAAAGAAAAGCCACCAACCGTTAAAGTTTTAGTAGCTTACCAAAGAGTGTGTAGTCCTAATTTCTAATCTTGTTCTTTGTTGTCTTTAAACCATAAACATTGGATAACTGTTGTTGTCAAAATGTTTTAGTACTTCTCGTAAGTTAAACTCTCTTCACATGTCAGCTATTTGCAGATTGGAAATTGATAATTAAGGCTTTTGAGTGTTGTGTACAATTGTTCAAAGACCCAAGTTTTTAAACAGTAGTTTGTAAAGTATTTACAGTTGAAAAATGTCTATATATACCATTATTTTGTTGTGTTTGGAGATATATTGTTTTAATTAATTTGGATGTATATGTTTTACTTAATTCCAACAATCATTTGATATCAAAGTTAATCTTAAATTGTTTTGAAAGTTGTCAGGGAATTAATGAATTAAAATTTTGTGCTTGCTAAAATAGACTTCATGATCAAGTTGGATTGACATTTTATGTCATTATGGTTTCGGTTAGTTCGATGAAATTTGATTTGGGTTTGTTAATTCAGTTCGGATGAATATCCAAATTTTGATAAAAAAATTTAGTTTAGTTTTGGATATCTTCTGGTATTTCAAACAATTAATCGTTCGAATTCAGTTCATTTCAATTTGGATATCCAAAATTTTTAAAATAAATTGTGGAGATTTTAATCATTCTCAATTCAGTTTGGTTCGAGTAATCATTCTCAATTCAGTTCAATTCAGATAATATGTTTATCCTAACTTAAATATCAGCGTCCCTCAAGTTAATAAGAATATTGCTTTATTTAAGCATTGTTAATCAATCCATAAAACACCAAAAAGAAAAAGAAAACTAATCCAAGAGCAACAACGAAAAAAAACCTATTCTTTTTAAGAAGTTAATGTGTATTTTCTCTCTACTCGTTATGTAGAACTAGGCTCCAACTTCATTGATTGGATATTAAGCAAAAGATCGTTGGAGCTTAGGTAAACTTTGTTGTTCGATTTAGCTACGGTCTGAGCAATCTCTCTTGCAGCTTCAATCTTTCTCAAAGTGATAAATGATTCATTCTTGGCAATCGCTTGGCCAATGAGTTGAGCACTCTTAGCTTCTCCCTGTGAATTACAAAATTAGTACTTTCAACAACTTTACACATACAACGTACTTCCTAGATGAATACAAACCTCGGCACGGATAATGGCACTTTTCTTGTCTTGCTCGGCCTTTTCGACAACGAACTTAGCCCGCTCTGCATCTTGAGCAGCAACTTGTTTTGCCTCAATAGCAGCTGTGAATTCTTTGCCAAATGTGAGGTTTGTGATGGAGACATCATCTAGAGCAATGTCGAACTTAGCTGCTCGCTCTGTCAGAATATTGCGTATTTCCCTGCTAACAGTCTTCCAGAATAATAAAAGAAACATCATAAGATGTCGGCATTAATTAAAAGAAGATTAATTGTGTAGCAAGGAATATCAGAATACTAACTTCTCTCTGTGTAAGGAGCTGGCTGGCATTGTACTGAGCCACCACGGCTTTCAAGGTTTCATTGATGATGGAAGGTAGAATGCATTTATCGTAATTCTTACCGAGTGTCCTGTAAATATGGGGCAAGCGGTCGCCTATGGGACGTGTAAGAACCCTAAGTCCAATGGTCACCTGTACAATATTAACAACCAAGTTTCAAAAACACTTTAACAATGGGGCCAGATCGATTTACAAAAAAGCAGAGAGACTAGACACACACAGAAACATCACAAAAATATTGCGAACCTCTTGAAGATCATGACTTCCAGTGGCGCTATTCGATATGTAAGGTCGTGCTCTAATATCATAGATAATTGGCCATTCAAACCATGGTATATTAAAATGTGTTCCCTCTGGATAAATCTGGGGAAAAAAGAAGCCAAATAACAATTAGCGATATTCACGATTTATTCAATCTGAGAGCTAATAAGATCAATTGGGAGATACATGTAGCTAGAGAATAACTCCATAAACAATACAAACCTTGTCTTTGATACCGGTAAACCGGTTGAATACGATGGCACGGTGTCCTCCATCGACATTGTAGATGCTCTTAGCAATGGTACAGACTCCAAGCCCACCAATAAGACCGACCTTAAGCAGGGCAGTGAGTCTAGGTGATCCGGGAACGTTTGGAACTTCTTTGACATTCATGGTCCTAAAAACAAATATATATATAAACGGATACATCACAAAAATTGTAAAACACTAAGACATTGTTTAACCTTGCATTCAACTACTTAGTGTAAAATTTATGTCATAAGCCATCCCTCTTAATTAATTTCAGTAGCTTTCTTCTTCAAAACAAACAACACAGAAGTCCACAATCCAGCAATCTTGATACATGACCATAATAAATCAGACCATTGGAATCTTATTCAGACAACGTTCTACACCTTTAAACCATCCTAGGTAGAGGAGCAATCCGGTGCAAGATAAAACTTCACAGACTAAATTAAAGAACAGAAATCTATCTTTGGAGCCTTATATAAGAGATTTTCAATTTTAACGAGTTACAAGATACAAAATAACACCGAGAGCAGAATCAATCAAAGTTAGAGAGATGAAACATCCAATATTAACATGAACTAGAGTATAAACTAAGAATCACACAGAATAGATAAACTTTGAGGACGTGCACACAAATTCCTACTAAAGACAATAAGAAAAAAAGAGTAGAACCGAAGATTTTTAGCTTATATACCAGACGAGCTCTCACAACACTATCAATCTCAAAGTACCAGGGTTCACACAAACCCTAATTGATACATACTTGGTATCCACGTCACGCGTGTTACCTCTAAATCACGCAAGGATTCATGAAATTGAAGTGATTATGAAAGAACACAAGAACGAAACACAAAGAGAGAAAAGCACCTAAGTTTCAGCTTACAATCGCCAGCAAAGTCAGGGTTTAAGGAAAATATGAGAGTTGAAAAAACAGCGTACGTAGTAGGGTTTTTATAAGGTCTCACATAGGCCTGGGCATTCGGGTTACCCGTACCCGTTCGGGTCGGTTCTTTCGGGTTTCGG
>OVAF01004058.1:0-10792 GCA_900406245.1 Odontarrhena argentea
TAAGTATAATCATCACACTTGTGGGGATGCATTGTGTTTACACTCTGAGGGAATTCATGAGCCTTGGTTTTTCCGTACAATCATGGTTTATTTCCCAATCATTTTGGAGAATAAAGGCCACTTGTGGCTGGATATTTAGCATCCCTGATGTCACACTCAAGCTTCTCGGAGTTTCGAAAACAGTGTTCATAGTCACAAAAAAGACTCTGCCTACGACCACATCAGGGTCTGGGGACGGACCATCTCAACTAAGAGATGATGGTCCTGACCCTGATTCTTGTAAATTTGAATTTGATGGCTCGCTTTATTTCTTGCCCGGCACATTTATTGTGTTGGTGAATCTAGCTGCTTTAGCCGGGTTTACAGTGGGTCTACAACGGTTGATTCGAAGTCATGGAGAAGGTGGTTCAGGTTTGGCAGAGGCTTGTGCATGTGTTTTAGTGGTCATTTTGTTCCTTCCATTTCTGAAGGGTCTGTTTGAGAAGGGAAAATATGGCATTCCATCGTCTACTCTCTCTAAAGCTGCCTTTCTAGCGGTTTTATTTCTTGTTTTCACCGTGGGAAAGTAAAATATAGTGATATGTGTTTGTTATGCAATTAAGGATGTAAATGGTAATTGGTAACCGCTAAGTCTTGTTGAATTAGCGGAACTTAATAATGATTTATTGCAGAATCTCATTGTACAACTGATAAATCTAATGGTATCAGAAGAATTTGGTGGAATCATTATTTGAGTATAACAAGACAACCAATACTTCTATTTATGATATTTAAAGTTTTTATACACAAAGTAAGGAATCATTTATTTTTAAATCAAAATAAAACATGTTTTAATATAAATATGTTTTTGTCCATGTAGCCTAGTGGTTTGTGTTAGTGTCGTCACTGTGACACCGCCTGGGTTCGAGCCCAGTTTAATGCAATATTAATGTTGTTGACAAAAAAAAAAAAAAAATTGAAATATGTTTTTATCATCAATTCCAAAACAATTCAATATTCTAATGATCTCCAAAATTTAAACAGTAAAAAGCATCAAAAACCTTATTCTTTTTTTACATAAAAAAAAACTCTAAAATTTTAACTTAACTGAAAGAGAGGGAGTATTTGTTAGTTGAATAACTAAATAAAAAGAAAGAAAACTAATATAACTAATTAATCATTTAAGATAGTTTCTTTCACAAGTAATAAATATAGATAACACCAGTGCACCCGTGATCGAATCTCATCCTATACACGCTGCATTATGCAGGACTTGGTTATTGGGTCAGTCAGTCAGTGGCGGAGCCAGAATATTTTTGGATGGGGGGCAAAATTACAAAATAAGTTACAGGATAGAAATTGATCTATTATATTTTCTTAAAACATTTGAATAACATAAAATAATAAATATTATGTATTAATATTTCTTTGATTTAAAAGATCACTAGCAAAGCTGAATTAAAGATCTTATAATATTATTTTCTTTTTATAAATAAAATAGAATTAAAATGATGTTATTATTGTTATAAATTCTATAAATAACAGTTATATTTGGTAAGAAAATATTTTTTTTTAAAAATATATGTATAGTCTAATTGTGTTTTCTAAATTTATTTATCATTTATATACTAATATATTGGTGAAAACATATTTTCTTCTAAATACTTATTTATCACAATATATATTAATGTCCACATTACTTAACTAATTGATAAACAAGTAAAGTTGTATATAAAAAGAGAAAAATAAAGTTGAATTTATTTAGACTTTAGAGGAAAGAATAAATCAAGTGAAAAAACTATTAAGATTTTAAAAGGAAAAATAAATCAATTAAACATGCCAAAACAACAAAAGAAGGAAATTAGAAAAAAAAAAAGATATGGAAATCCTTGGTTGTGGGGGGCAAGTCCATATGACAATTAACAAATGAGCTGGATTCTCTTACTTGTACAAACACTCAAAAAGTATTTTATAAAAATCATGGGGTGCAGTTCCTAACTAGCTCCGCCTTGTGACCAAATCGATATTAACGTATGATTGAAAAAAAATATATTATATATACATATGTAACGTCCGTAGCTGACAAAAAAAAAAAAAAAAAAAACCATNACGTTATATAAGTCAGGAAAACATTTGAGTTGACTTTATGTCGAAATGGCCACCTCACCTCAGTGCATTCAAGGTATATAACCCTAATTAGCATTGATCTAAATCCATTTATTTAATTTGGTGACTTGCGACGTAAACCTCTTTTAATCAAGTAATCAACAGTGATTACGGTAACTAATATTATTGTCTTTACGTTACGTTAAATACAGTGGTTTACTTGGCAGGAGGTTTAAGCCCTTGCTTCGTACTACTATTTTGATATCATATGAGGGCATATTAAAAGAAGCTACAGTTAACATGAGATGTCATTCATTTCATATCAAAATACCGTTTTGTAAATTCAATAATTATAGTTTCTGTAGACAAATCATAAATATTTTATAGAATTTCAATAGATCGGTATATATAAATATGTACTAGTTTTCAAAAAAAAATGTACTATAAGTATTATTTTGACCATCATTTTTACGCATTTCACGTGTGTGTTTTGGTGATCAATACTTTAAATACCATTAAATGAATTTTTAGTTTTAAAATATCACATAATTATTATGTTTTGAGAAATACAATTATTAAAAATAAAATATATCTGATGATGATGTAGATGATGAAAAAAGCTATTGGCAAATATTTATATATCCCTCGAACAACTTATTGCACGCATATATATATATATAGACGTGCCACTGTTTTTCCTTTGTTCCTTCCTAGACAGTAGACACATACATAATACAAGGAAACGCAAGAAAGCTCCTAATTCCATGGCGGATTCAAGTTCATTTCTCCCTCTATTTTACGAAAGGATCTCACACAGAAGCTATGCTCTAAGAGTAGTAAATCTCACAGTTCTCGGCCTTATCTTTTCTCTACTCTTGCACCGAATCATGCATATTAACCAAAACGACAAAGTTTGGGTCGTGGCATTCCTCTGTGAATCTTATTTTGCTTTCGTGTGGCTGCTTTTGACCAACTTAATATGGAGTCCTGCTCAACATAAACCCTACCCAGATAGACTTGATGAAAGGTACCATTTTCATTTCAGGGCATATATATATATACACAAACATATATATACCTTTAAATATAGAAATTAATTTGTTTAAATATATAGCAAACATTTCAGGGTTAACGACCTTCCTTCGGTAGATATATTTGTGACCACGGCGGATCCTGTCAGGGAGCCACCGTATCTGGTTATCAACTCTGTCCTTTCACTACTAGCTGTGAATTATCCGGCGAACAAAGTGGCTTGTTATGTGTCGGATGATGGATGCTCACCTCTCACTTACTTTTCTCTTAAGGAAGCTCTTAAGTTTGCCAAGATTTGGGTCCCGTTCTGCAAAAAATATAATGTTAAAGTCAGAGCTCCTTTTAGATATTTCTTGGACCCTCTGGACTCATTAGAAGACTCTGAATTCACTAAAGACTGGGAAATGATGAAGGTAAAGATTTACATTTTTCCAAAAATGTTTCACAAACTTAATTAGAATTAAATTATTATGCTCTAACAACTACTACAAACAAAAAAAACATTACGTACAGTAATAAACTCAAAAGAAACTTTGTTCGTCTGAAACAATCGAGGCACCAATCAATATGGTGTCTACATTCCATGATAGATGATGGAACGTCCGAATATTTCTTCTTGTATTTACTTAATTCTTTTTTCCTAATTTTTCTCCATATAATCTTGTGATTAACCTATCTGACTCAAATCGATAGCCAACACACATGCTGCATATATATGTTGTTAATTCGCTTTTTATGTTATCAAGTGTTTTCTTTGAATTCTCTATTGTATTAATATACAGAGGGAGTACCAGATATTAAGCCAGAAAGTGGAAGATGCCACCGGAAATTCACACTGGTATGATGCAGACGATGATTTAAAAGAATTCACAAATACAAAACCAAGTGATCATCCAACTATAGTTAAGGTATTTCTACAACTTAATTACTAAAGTAAAATAAATATGGTATTATTAACGGCTGACTTCAACCATAAAAGAACCCTACTCCAAATCTTGCTCCAAACTCCATTTTGAAGTAAAATTCACTCCAACCCTACTCCAAAACCAACTCCAAAATGGAGAAATTCCATTTTTTGCTCTATATTTGGAGCAAAAAATGGAGCTGCTCCATTTTGGAGTTGATCTTTTTTATTTATAAACACATCCTTTAAGTTGTAGATACTTTTATTTTTATACTTAAACTTCAAAATATGTTTATATTTAACAAAAATTATAATGACACTTAATATAAAAATAATACACAGAAATATTTCATAAAAATTGCATTGCCACTAATAATAAAATTTAAAATACATAAAAATATTTAATAAATATTACAATGAAACTTATAATAAAATTAAAATAATGATGTTATATTAGTATATTATTATGCAAAATAAAATAAGTGAGTAAAATATGTAATTTTGATAAATATAATGTGGTTTTAAAAATTAATAATTACATAAAATGTTTTTGGAGTGAAAAATGGAGCAATAGGTTGGAGAAAACTACATAGGGCTACTTTATTTTAGAGCAAAATATGGAGTAGAGGGTTGGAGATGACCAACCGTATGAACTTGGTTTCGAAATTATAATTAATATACTTGTCAAAGGGGGTTAACTGTAACATATTCATACATGTTATTAATGTGTACGTACGTGAAGGTGATTTGGGAGAACAAAGAAGGTGTGGGAGAGGAGACAGAGGTCCCTCATTTTGTATACATTTCGAGAGAGAAAAGACCGAACTACCCTCATCATCACAAAGCTGGAGCCATGAACTTTCTGGTTACTGATTTTTCTTACACACACATATCTTTAATTTT
This sequence comes from Odontarrhena argentea, assembly GCA_900406245.1. Classification (NCBI taxonomy): domain Eukaryota; kingdom Viridiplantae; phylum Streptophyta; class Magnoliopsida; order Brassicales; family Brassicaceae; genus Odontarrhena; species Odontarrhena argentea. The sequence goes on from OVAF01004058.1 coordinate 4,925, forward strand.
TTACTCGTAGTTTCAAAGTAATTGCATATGTTTGTGCTACTCCAGATCATGAAACTAATCTGCATTTCGTAAAAATATGATTTACCAAAGAAAGTAAACACACACACTATAATGTGATACATTCATACATATATATATATATCTTATGATCATTACCCTATGTGTGATCCATTAATTAATTTTAAGAACTGAGACATCATCTTATATATATGAAAAGCCATATATTAAACAACTATGAATGACTGTAGATCTCTCTCTTTTTTTTTTTTTGGTCTTGTTTGTTATAAAATTGAAAATGTAATGACCAATATCTGGTGATCTAACCAGGTAAGAGTCTCCGGTTTGATGACAAATGCACCGTACATGCTGAATGTAGACTGTGACATGTTTGCAAATGAAGCAGATTTGGTGCGACAAGCAATGTGTATTTTTTTGGAAAAATCAATAAATCAAAACCATTGTGCTTTTGTTCAATTCGGTGCAGATTTTTATGATTTCAACTCCAATCAAGTCATGACCCTGTACTCAGTGAGATTTCTTCCTCACTCTGTTGGTTACAAATTTATTTAAGTCGATCTTTTTAACCAGTTTGTACTCTCTTATGTTTATAATCTTTGAAAAATGTATAACCAAAAAAAGAAAAAGCGGTTACACAAGCTTCCCAAGACATTGGTCGATCATACTAATTAATCTTTGTTATTATTATTATTATTTTTTCTTTCAATTTGTGGAAAATAGTATCTGGAATCAGGAATTGCTGGAATCCAAGGACCGATATATAGAGGGACTGGATGTTTTCATAGTAGAAGAGTTATGTATGGTTTATCTCCGGAGGATTTAGAAAGAGATGGAAGTCTTTCTTCAGTTGCTACAAGTAAGTACTACTGGCCAAATCATTAGAATATTGCTGGTTAATCTAGTTTTCTCAAACATTATTAAAGCAAATTATCATGCATGCCTTTAACAAAAAAAAAGGGTCTCAATTTGACAATTTCTGTTCTAACATTGTGCTACAATATTACATCAAATTCATAATTCATATATAAATGAGATTCTTCACAGCTCATACTGAACTATAATTTAATTATAGGAAAAGTTTTGACCGGAGAGAGTTTAGCTAGAGAATTTGGAAATTCTAAAGAGATGGTGAAATCGGTGGTCAGTGCATTACAAAGAAAACCACATCCCCAAGATACCCTAGCAAACTCCATAGAAGCAGCCAAAAAAGTGGGACATTATCACTATGAGGATCAAACCAGCTGGGGCAAAACCGTAATTCCCTTCTAAACCTAATTAATCTAAAAAAAAACAAAAAGTATTGTACACAATGCCTAATGATAATACTACGAAAATCAAGACATTATATAAAATCTTGCAGATGGGTTGGCTATATGATTCAATCACCGAAGACTTAAACACAAGTATGGGAATACATTCGAGAGGATGGACTAGCTCATACATTTCTTCGGATCCTCCTGCATTTTTAGGATGCATGCCATCATTTGAACAGGAGGCGGTATTCATGTTGGAGAGATGGATAACTGGCTGGCTTGAAGTCTTGTTCAACAAGCAAAGTCCGGTAATTAGAATGTTTCACCAAAAAATAAGATTCCGCCAAGGATTAGCTTATCTTTTCATTTGCATGGTTGGTCTAAGCTCAGTCCCAATGCTCTTCTACTGTCTCTTGCCTGCTTATTCGCTACTTCACAATTCTGCCTTGTTTCCCAAGGTGCTCAAGGTGACTCCCTCTCATTATCAACATATATATATAGGTCTTTATTTTTTATTTTTTTTTATATATAACAAAAAAAATTCTTTATTATTTTGTGTGTGTTGCTTTAGGGACTTTGTTTAGGTATAACTATCACACTTGTGGGGATGCATTGTCTTTACACCCTATGGGAATTTGTGAGCTCTGGTTTTTCGGTACAATCATGGTATACTATCACTTGTGGTTCGTTATTGAGCATATTTAATATCACACGCAAGCTACTTGGCATTTCCAAAACCGTTTTCATAGTCACCAGTAAGGCTAGACCACAGAAAAAGTCCCTATCTGGAGAAAGACCATCTAAACAAGATGATGATGGCCAAAACCTAGATTTGGGTAAATCTGAAGTCGACGGCTCACTTTTTTACTTACCAGGCACATTAATAATGTTGGTGAATCTAACCGCTTTGGCCTATTGTTTGGTGGGGCAACGGCTAAGGAGTTTCAGTGATGGATGTGGACCGGGTTTGGAAGAAGCTTGTGGATGTATGTTTGTGGCTATGTTGTTCCTTCCATTTCTAAAGGGTTTATTTGTAAAGGGAAGAAATGGCATCCCATTGTCTACGCTTTTTTATGCTGCTTTTCTAGCAGTTCTATTTGTGGTTTTCTCTTTAGAAAAGTAGTTTTCAAGATATGGGTTTCTTAATGCTACTAAACTACATTTGTCATGACATTGTCTCAATTAATTATGCTATTTCTTATTATCTTATTATTTGATAAAAAAAAAAATTATTATCTTTTTATAAAATTATAGATATACTACATAAGATCCCCTGCACTATGTCTTTTGACTACAAGTGGAAACATCAATAGCTTGTGTAATACAGTATATAAGAAAATGTTTGAAAATTGTATTGTATCAATAGTATTAAGAGGTTTTCAAAAAAAAAAAAAAAANATTAAGCTTTTTTTTTTTTTTGGTCAGCGTTTCATATTCATTACGAGAAGAGAAAGTGTTAAGTTACAATGGCCCAAGAGACTATTACATAAAGAGAAGATTTAACAAGAGCACTTTTTGCTAACATATCCGCATTAGTACCGAGCCTTCTGAAAATCTTCTTAAACTATTAAGTATTAATTATTATGTAGTATTTCTTTCATATATATATATATATATATATATATATATAATGTTGAATAGTTTTTATTTGTTTATATATACAATGTTAAAATAATGTAAGCATAAACTTAACTATATATGAAATATACATATAAACACACAAACAATATCGAGTACCTACTTGTAGTCACAGATTGAATGTAGTCGGAAAGATGAAATGGACAAGACTAATATGTAAAGGTATTGAACCTATCTAACAATTGTCAGTTAGTCTTTTAATTGGATGTCTATGTAATTTAACATGGTATCAGAACCTAACGCACTTTGCCTACCTAAATTATTGATCCGACCCGTACGTATGATATATGAAAGTCTCACATCGGAAAGATATAATGGACAACACTAATATATAAAAAGACTGAGTCATTCCACTAATTGTCAATTATCTTTTACTTGGATGTCCATTGATTTTAATTATTTATTATCTAAATAGAGAAAAGAAAAAAACGGTCTAGTCTACGGAAAGAAAACATAATAATACCCGACATCATGAAAAAAAAAAAAAAGGTCTCCTGTGCTGTGCTTTCGAAATTAGCATTGGAGTTAGTTACGTTAATGTCATTACGATATAAGGTTTACTTCGCAAGAGGTTTAAACCATTGCTTCGTAATTAGTTCTCACTATTCTTCATTTCGGTATATATATGGAGTAGAATTAGACACTAACCATCCTTATCAAAAAAGTTTAGGCACCAACATCTATTACGTTTTAAAACATTTATCACGTTATATCATCATTTACGTGAATTACAGAGGTTTCCTTCGCAAGAGGTTTAACTTTTCTAACAAAGATATATAAATACCTTTTAGCAAAAAAAAAGATATATAGATACCGGTACCTTTACCCAAAAAAAAAAAAAAAAAACCGGTACCTTATTTATTACNCCCAAAAAAAAAAAAAAAATACCGGTACCTTATTTATTACCGCAAATTGACAACAAGATGAGTGATACACATTAATTGTTAATATATAGTATATATGTTCTGAATTTTAAGAATCGATACTCGATTTTGTACTCGGTTTAATCCAATTTTTCAAATTCTCGTTTTAATATATATCTCCTTAATTAAATCGCGTTTCTTAAATCTGGTTTTACTGACACTGTTCCACCCTGTACATTTAATCTTTAAAAAACACAACATTGAATCACAATGCATCTGTGTGGTAGTATTGTTTAAGGTTTAAGAAAATCAGAAGCTGTTTCCACATGGAGCTGCGGTTTTGGGATGTATAATAAGTTTCTGGAACGAACTAAACATTTGACCGTGTAGAGCGCATGTGCTTTCACAGGTAGACAGTGCACAAAAATTCGGACAACAAACAAAAGAGCAGCTTCGGTTCTACGTTTTGCTATTTCTGATGCAAAATCCATGGATATTGAAATCCATGGATATTGTACTCCATTCTCAAGATCGATCTGTCACCAATTTTAGTTTTATTACCTGTATTCTCTACAACTATGGTATACTGGTATATGTAGGCATATATATATAGCTTTAGATTTATAATCAATGGATGATGCTATCTCTGCAATTAGTATTATTTTTATCACAGTACGTACTTCCATTAATTAATTATAGAGGCTCACCTAGTATTGTATATATTGAACTATTGATATATCATATACGTAAATGTGGCAAAATTTGACACTAACATTTACTTTATGCAAAAGGTTACATGTATTTTGACTTGTGAGATGTTCATTTATTGTCAAAATATAGTTTTGTGTATATATTTCTATTTATAAGTTTCTAGTTTCTACGAATATTTCATTAATCTGTTAGAAATTTCCCACTGTTTTATGAATATCTTATTTCAAAATATGCTTTATAATATATTATACATATGTATATCTTGGTTTAGCCGTCATATTTAACATGCTAATAACTTTTTTTAGAGTATATCTTATTTTATTCCAAACTAAACTCCAATTCTTTTCCCCAAAGTTATACGAATTACGTTTAGTTTCATACAAATTTATTATTGTATCAAAGTAAATTATAATTTTCTTAACCAAAGGTGTGAATCACCCTCTAATTATTAAAGAAAAAAATAAAGGAAAAATTGTAAAGAACAATACAAAAAACATAAACTTTAATATTGATCATTTATCTTACTCTACTTTTCAGCCGTTATAAACTATAAGAGAGATGAAAACTAGTGGTAGAAACTCTTATCATTTTTGTAATTTGGTATCAAATAAACGTTACACCCTTTACTCTTGCCGCAAGGAATTATTAATCAAAATATATTGGTTGAACCTGATATTCATATAATCATATAAAGCCGGCTACGAGTTTTAGAAGGGCACAAACTAGAAAGCAAAAAAAGACTGATAGACTAACAAAACATAATACCAATACTACTAAACTAATAAAACATTCTCGAAAGATTGGCTAAAAATAATTTTTAAAATAATAGGCCGCAATCATATACTTAGCTTGCTTGGTCTCGGGGCCACCATTTCATATTATATATAGACGTGACATACTACTTTTATTCAATAACCCATTCAAGTTAAATCCAAAAAAAAAAAAAAAACGCAAAAGCTTATTCATGGCGAAAATAAACTCTTTACTCTCTCCTCTCTGTGAAAGAATCTCATTCAAAAGCTATATTGTTAGAGCTTTGGATCTTATGGTTCTCAGTCTTCTCTTTTCTCTTCTCATATACCGAATTCTACATATGAACCAAAACGACACCATTTGGGTTGGGGCTTTTCTCTGTGAATCGTGTTTCCTTTTCATGTGGCTGCTTTTTAGCAACATACTATGGAGTCCTGCTGAACATAAACCCTATCAAGATAGACTTGATAAGAGGTACCGTTTTCATTTTCAGGCATAGAATCATGTACAATCAAAACTTACATATTTCTAGGTAAAAATCTCTAGACAAAGCTTAGAGGTCGCTGGTTCGAGTGGTGATGCAGATATATTTAGATAATATATCTAAATATCATATTATTTACTTAATTATT
>OVAF01004059.1:0-12849 GCA_900406245.1 Odontarrhena argentea
TTTTACTACTATCTCCATCAAAGCCACGACCACCTTTCTGGGCCTTCCTACCCATTCCCTTTCTCCGTGCACCGTGACTGTTGCCAGACTTTTCCCAATCACCCATCGAGCTATCTTCCTCAATGGTCTTGTGCCTCCTAGATAGCAATGATTTGGAACCAACTGAAACCATGTGAAGCCCTAGTTAAAATCCTACAAAAATGACCCCGCAACATACAANCAGCAAGACCATAACACTCGCAATAACCAGCTTTCAAGAACTAAATGCCCCAACAACAGAGGCACGGGGTATACGGTGAAGCTCCAAAACTGGATTTACAACTTTAATTCCCAATCTAAAACTTTACACAATGTACAATAAAAGAGCAAGAAGACAAACCTGAGGATTCGAAAACAGTTTGTGTAAGTGTAAGAGGAAGCCCGAAAACACACAGTTCTTCCTAATTGTTTCTCCCTGTGACCAGTATACAAATTTTATAATTTCTAGGGTTTATCTTCCTACTCTGAAGAAAACTATGGTAGTTTATTTGTCTTGATTAGAAATTGACTGGGCTTTTAAGGCCTAAGTGAAGTAGCCCGACCCGTCTCTGATATTCACAATCAATTAATTTAATTTTTTTCCATTCGATAGAAAAATTATTTGCAACTAGATGATTTACTCTTTTTTGCTGTAAATAAAAAAATGTAATTTTTTTCCTCAAACAAATAAAAAGAACTTAAACTTTATTACGTAAATATCTTAGTTTACTCATAAATTCTAGATTAAAGTTTAGAGATATTTATAAAAAATTATCATTAAATAGTTATAAACAATTCAAAACTTTGATATTAGCTGTAGGATTAGTAATCTCAAATTAGTTAATTATAGATTAGTAATCTCAAAGTCAAACATGTCATGTCTCATGTCTTTTTTTAGGACTCTCGACTCAAAAACTCTACAAATACCTTGACAGCGAGAAATACCGTATTTATTAAGGAAAAAGCAAAAAATCCTCCTTGACTTTTGTTGGAAGAGTGGTTTCGAGATTTGACGGGGAAAAAAAAAAAAAAAGAAAAAAAAATCCGTGGAGAGCAAGGCAAAAATCGGTGTGCAGGCCAGTGGATTTGAGGGTGGTCGTGAGAGAAGCTGTTGGAGAATTTTATAATATTGGGCAAAGTATTAAAGCTGATCATTACAGATGCGGAGATTCTTGATTAGCCAAGCTAAAACTCTCGCCGACCAAACTCGTCGTCGTCAACATCACACTACCCCACGCTTTCTCTCTCTTCTTCCATCGTTGTCTTCTTCGCCTCCTCTCTCTCGTTTCTATTCTTCCGAGATGTCTTCTTCTGATTCCACTTCCTCTCTTCCCGTTACTCTTGATTCCATCAACCCCAAGGTCGCTCCCATTTCTCTACTCCTGTTTTTTCAATTTCATCATCTGGGTTTCTGGAATTTGTTTCTGTTTAGTTCAAATTCGTAATAGTTAGTGTGGTTTCTTACTTAAATTCAAAGATTTTTATTGCTCTGAGACGGAATCTGTAATCGATTTTGATTCGCCCATATGCTTAAGATTAAGTTATTGATGAAATTATGACTCTTATGTGTTATGTTCTAGGTTGCTTATGTTCCTGTACTAGACTTAGTTTTAATTCTCACTAAGTGGGTTTCATTTTTTGTCGGTGTGGCAGGTACTGAAATGTGAGTATGCTGTTCGAGGAGAAATTGTCAACATTGCTCAGGTCAGAGATACATACATCTGCTTTGTCTTGTAAAATCACCAACAAAATATTTAATATTATTGTGATTGCTTCCATTTTACAGAAGTTGCAAGAAGACTTGAAGTCTAATAAAGATGCTTATCCCTTCGATGAGGTGAAGTCTCTTTCTTCATCATCGACATAATCATATTCTCGTTTAGTGTTGATGTTACCTGTTCTCTAACTCTTCACAACTTTTTTCAGATAATCTATTGCAATATTGGGAACCCTCAGTCTCTCGGCCAGCTGCCTATAAGGTTCTTCCGAGAGGTAAGCGAGTGGGTTTTTGGTACTAGTTTGGTTTGTCATATCATCCCCAAGAGTTAACTTTTTTCATCTATATCTCCCAGGTCCTCGCGTTATGTGATCACACAAGCCTTTTGGACGAATCTGAAACACATGGTTTGTTCAGGTATATTTCTGCTTTAGAACATATATGCTCTGTTGCTTATATGGCTCAAGATTGCCTCACATTTGGTTTATACTCTTATTTCAGTACTGATTCAATTGACCGAGCATGGAAGATTCTGGACCAGATTCCCGGTAGAGCAACTGGTGCTTACAGTCACAGTCAGGTTGGTCTAGTTAACAATGTCCTGAACTCAATATATAATAATATAAATGACCCTTATGTTGCTAAATTATTCTTTTTTTTGTTCTTTCTCAGGGTATCAAGGGATTACGTGATACAATTGCAGCTGGCATCGAAGCCCGTGATGGTTTCCCTGCTGATCCAAATGATATTTTCTTGACCGATGGTGCAAGTCCAGCGGTAACACTCAAAACAACCATTTTCTCATGGAATTGGAGCAAGTTGTTCAGTTGGGCTCATGCTATATGTATTTTTGTTTCTCCCTTCACTGGATAGGTTCATATGATGATGCAACTTCTCATAGGCTCAGAGAAAGATGGAATTCTCTGCCCAATTCCACAGTATCCATTGTACTCTGCTTCAATTGCCCTCCATGGTGGATCTCTGGTATGCTCATTTGTTATTCTGATATGATATTGGTTATTTTAGGATGGGAGTTTTCTTGTGTTGTCCTTCTCTTAAGTGGCGTTTTTTTGCTTAGGTTCCGTACTATCTAGATGAAGCAACAGGTTGGGGACTAGAAATTTCTGAACTTAAGAAACAACTAGAGGAAGCTAGGTCTAAGGGCATCACTGTAAGAGCTTTGGTTGTCATTAACCCCGGTAACCCAACTGGGCAGGTACAAACAGATGTTCTTGACTAGCTCTTTTGATGCAAAATGTAACGTTTCTCTAATTTTGCGTTCTTATTTTGGTTAAGGTTCTTGCGGAAGAAAACCAGCGTGACATTGTTAATTTCTGCAAGCAAGAGGGTTTAGTTCTTTTAGCTGACGAGGTCTACCAAGAAAATGTTTACGTCCCTGACAAAAAGTTCCATTCCTTCAAGAAAGTATCCCGGTTTTTGGGGTACGGTGAAAAGGATATCGCCTTAGTCTCGTTCCAGTCAGTCTCTAAAGGTAAATGGATCAACCTTTTTAATGTCCAGTGTCCAATGCTTGTCATATAAAAACTGTAGTTTTGTTTTAATGTCTTTTCTGTTTTTCTGTTGATAGGGTACTATGGAGAATGTGGAAAGAGAGGAGGTTACATGGAGGTTACCGGATTCACTTCTGATGTAAGAGAACAGATATACAAAGTGGCGTCTGTGAATCTTTGTTCTAACATCTCTGGTCAAATTCTTGCTAGCCTTGTCATGAGCCCGCCCAAGGTAATACTCTAGTTCTCTCTAACCGGATTGCGCTTAAGTTTTTGCACCCAGTAATAGCTAATCTGTTTTAATTTATTTGATCAGCCTGGTGATGACTCATATGACTCATACATAATAGAAAGAGATGGTATACTCTCATCCATGGCTAAACGTGCAAAGGTTAGTCGAATATTTCAGTACTCTCTGAATAAAATATTTCATTCTCTCGTATATATAATTTTAATAAGCTTGATGATGAATTTGCAGACTCTTGAAGACGCTCTTAACAGCTTAGANATTTTAATTTTTAATAAGCTTGATGATGAATTTGCAGACTCTTGAAGACGCTCTTAACAGCTTAGAAGGCGTCACGTGCAATAGAGCCGAAGGAGCAATGTATCTGTTCCCACAAATTAAACTTCCACAAAAGGCGATTGAAGCTGCCAAGGCCGCAAAGACAGCACCAGATGCGTATTACTGCAAACGCCTTCTCAACGCTACTGGAGTAGTTGTAGTCCCTGGTTCTGGCTTTGGACAGGTAAAAAAAGAACCAAATCTTTCACGAAATGAAAAAAATTTGAAAGGATGGAAGCTTGAATTTAAATGTGTTTTGGATTCGTTGTGGGTTATAGGTTCCTGGAACATGGCACTTCAGGTGCACTATACTTCCGCAGGAAGACAAGATTCCAGCAATAGTGAATCGTCTCACCGAGTTCCACAAGAGCTTCATGGACGAGTTCCGCGACTAGAAAAGCCTCAAAACTAACCCTGAAGGATGAGATTAAACCTTTCGAGAGATCTTTAGAGTGTGATCGATCTGATTGATATATATATATATATAAAAGTTTGTTTCTTTAATCAGGCAACTGTGGTTTGCCGGCAACTGTGGTTTGCCAAAACAAGTTTTGCAGTTAAATATTAACTGAACTTGATAAAAAAACTTAAATTTATAAGTTTCCAACATTTGGTTTTTAGTTCTATGGGCTTCTGAATGGGCCGTATCTCCTCTTAAGAACTGAATAAATACTTTCTCGAGAAAGCGACGTTAACATTAACCCTTGTCTCAATTTCTCGAGAAAATCAAAATCAAAATCAATGTGGAAACGATCAGCGTCGTTTATCCTCGACGAGAGACGAAGCTCGAATTCACCTGCCGGTCCCATGGCCGATACTACAACCCGAGGTCCATTTCAGAACTCTGATTCCATCTCCGCGTACTACCAAACCCGCGCGGCGCATCATCACGGTGTCATTTCGAGTGACTGGCTAGCCCAAGCTCAGGCCGCCGTAGGAGGCGTCTCCGGCGAGGAGCAGCCTGATTCATCCGTCGCGGAGATCGGAACCGAGAAGCCTTTTAATGTAATTGAAGAGTTCAACAACTGGAGGAAGCAACCGGATCTAGCGGAAGCCGTCGCGGCGATTCGAGCGATGGCTGCGGTTATTCGTGCGAGTGAAGCTACTACGATGATGGAGCTTGAAATTGAGCTCAAAAAGGCCTCTGATACACTCAAGGTGATAATTATTGTTTGTTTTTGATTGATTCTATGGGATGTGTTGTTGATAAATTAGCTTGTTGTTTCTGTTTTGGTTTTGCTAGTCATGGGATAAGACCTCAATCTCTTTGACTGCTGGATGCGATTTGTTCATCAGATACGTTACGAGAACGTCTGCTTTGGAATATGAGGATTTCAATTCTGCCAAGTCTCGTCTCCTTGAACGTGCTGAGAAGTTTGGCGAAATATCTTGCAAGGTACCTCCATTTCTGAGTTTCCTGGCTTCAGTGGAGTAGATTAAAATCCATTTTCAGAGAAGATGATATATAAATGTTTAAATGTTTCGCAGGCTCGTAAGATTATTGCAATGCTTAGTCAAAATTTTATATTTGATGGGTGTACTATTTTGGTTCATGGACTCTCTAGAGTTGTTCTGGAAATACTAAAGACAGCTGCACAAAACAACAAGCTCTTTCGAGTTCTCTGCACAGGTTCTTTTATATTGTCTCTCTCTCTATAGATACGTGTGCCCTCAGAAGTCTGCTAGGCTTGGTTAATCGCTATTTCCGCTTAGCTCAAATTGGAAATTGACATAGCCGCTTGATACTCCTCTCATATTCTTGACCTTAGCACTCCTCTCCTTACGTTTTTGTAGCACTAGTAGCTTCCTGTTGAACCCTGTTATTGAAAATTTACAGAGGGAAGGCCGGATGGGACAGGAGTTTTGTTATCGAATGAGCTATCCAAACTCGATATACCAGTGAAACTGCTGCTTGATTCTGCTGTGGCGTATAGCATGGACGAAGTGGACATGGTGTTTGTCGGGGCAGATGGAGTTGTAGAAAGTGGCGGTATTATTAACATGATGGGAACTTACCAGATTGCTCTTGTCGCACACAGCATGAGCAAACCGGTCTATGTTGCTGCCGAGAGTTACAAGGTAATTTTAAATGGTTTTATAAGGTCCAGTATAGAGAGAGAGATAGAGGTTAACTAAGTGAAATTTCGTTTTGCAGTTCGCTAGGCTCTACCCATTAGACCAAAAGGACATGGCTCCGGCTCTTAGGCCAATCGAGTTTGGTATAAAAATTCCGGCAAAAGTGGAAGTAGAGAGGTCGGCTCGAGACTATACTCCCCCGCAGTACCTAACGCTTCTCTTCACGGACCTTGGTGTTCTCTCTCCCTCTGTTGTAAGCGATGAGCTTATTCAACTCTATCTCTAGTTATAACTCCTAATTAATCGCTAACTACTTGTTAATTTTGCTTCTGAAGAGTAAAAACTATAAGTTTTGATCCTTATCATCATTATTCTTGTGTTGAATCTTTAAAAACCTTAATTATTTGGTTTTTGAATTAACTCGGTTCTCTTTATACGGCTCAACGCAGTACGCATACAAGGAACTAGTCTCATTGTTTTGTACATTCATGTAGGAAATGGAGGAACATGACTTTTATTCTTTTTGAAGTACATTTTGTTAGAAAAAAGTGAGTCGAAGGAGTACATTTTGCTAGAAAAAAAGTTTCCCTCTAATAAGAGAGTCGAAGGAGTACACTATTATCATAGTGAGATTTGAGAAGATTTTAAAAATAGAGCTAAACTCGAAATGCTCTCGGCTGAAAGGAACATATAACTATGTAAATACTATTAGGACCAAAGTGTAATTCATTTTTAGAAGAAAACACTTCAAGTTACTGTCTACCGAATTGCGACTGAAATGGAAGCGCACACTCTATATATCCATTACTGGTACCTACATGACCTCGATTGTTCCCATCCATCTCCACCGTCCGATCACCACCCTTGTCACAGATCCTCTTCCACACATTGTCTCTTAGGCTCATCAACGCCTTGATGTACTCGTCCATGTCTTCCTCCGGCACACTATCCACCGCCCTCTGCCACCACAACGAACCGTCCTCTTCCTCCGCCACGTCGCCACCGGAGTATGACCTCAGCATCACGGGAGACTTACGCTTGTACTTCTCGATGAGTGCATCCACGTTACCAAACGAGTAGATCCTACCGCACCTCGAAAACGTGACGATACCAATTTGTGCCCCGCTTAGGACGCTTAACTCCGCCGCTTTCTTGAAAAGCCCCGTTCGGCGTTTCGAAAACGTCACTTGCCTTCGGTTCTCTTGTTTGATCACCTTAATCTCTATCTTCTGCCTACCTTTCGTTATTTTAGGGGTTTTTTGTGGTTTCGTCTCTAGCAAGTTAGGGTTTTGAAGACGCGTTTGTTCCGTGGGTGGTAAGGAAGTTATACTCGAAGCTTCTCCTTCTTCGTCCATAGTGATGCAGTTGAACGAGTTCACGAGACTTCTTTTGAGAGAAAAATATTATTACGATCCGTGTGATATTTATATACATGTAGTTTCGAAGTAACTATGGAATTTTTACCTCATCATAAATAATATATGATATATTGTAGTATTAAATGCACCTCCCAATAATATAACTTGTTTTGGAAATGATTCCATAAGTAAATAAAAGTTAACTTTCTTCGTACGTAAAATTATGTGTGTATTTTCGATGTAATCTTTGTGATATTATGTCCGCGATTTGGTAGATATTCTAGTTTCTATTTTGTTCAAGAGAAAACTAATTAATGATGATTCTAATCAAATACAATACCTATGCATGTATGTCGGTATACATTCCAAGGAAAACATCTTGTATATATGTATATAGGGCTCGATTGGTTATGGTTGTGGCTATGGATTTTTAACTGTAGGAATCAGACTGTAAGTTTTTTTAGGTTTTTATATCGTAAGATTTTAGTCGTGGATTTTAATATTTTGGAAAAAGTCAAAATATTAGAATTCTGTTTTTTTTTTTTGTTTTTTATAGCACAAAAATAAGAAAAAGAAAACTAAGAGCTACAAATTTTTTAAAAACGATCTTTTTACAGCGAGATTGACAAAAAAATAATACTTTGAAAAGAAATATAACTATAAAAAGTTTCTACAACCCTTACCAATTACCCCATAGTTAACCTACAGAAAATCACAAAGTGATCGATTGCCACTTGAAGGCTCATCCAAAAATTAAATCCCATTTAATTAGTAGGTGGCCAAATTTAATTCGGAAACTTAATTACTAATTAATTATTAACACAGTTGTATAGATTAGCCATTAATTAAGCCAAAAAATAGCCTATTGACAAAGATTCAAAGTATAGTTAATAAATTAAATTAGATTTGATTTTAAAATGATTAGTGGAGAAAACAATGGGTAATAACCATATACTACGTCTGGTTTCAGTTAAAGTTAAAATGCAAGAGCTAACAAGGGAATGCATACCCCTATAGCTATTATAATAAGTTAATTACTAGCCTTCACTTGTAATAATTTGTATATTACAAGTTGATTGACAACTGTTATATATTCTCTCAACAAACCAATTAGGTTTAAATACAGGGTATTACACACACAAAAAAACCCAAAACACATTGACTAGTCTAAAATCATGACCAAATATGCTACAAAAATTCATGTTTTTTTTTTCTTTGCTCTGGATTAAACCGTGAAAATTCTAAATATTTGGTTCATAATTTTTTTCGGTGTCCAAAACCAACCATTGATAATACTACATTTAAGACAGAAATCACTCATCTCAAATGGATTTGAATTAGTGACATTAACTATTCCCCATGCCACTAGACCAAAACTCATTTAGTAAAACCATATAAAAAGTCATGTTCTTTGTTTAAGTTTTACTCTTTTTCGCCAATACACGGACACGCTATGATATGCATATTCATATAGAGTTTTGAAGAAGTGACAACATTATCATATATTCCCCCGTTTTATGAAGAATGTCGTTTTGAAATTATCTTTTCGCTTAATAAAGAATATCATTTTACATTTCAATGCAATTTTAATATCAATTTCTAATTTAACCTTAAGATTTATAAAAAATATAAACAGTCAACTAATTTTTTAGGAGTAATATTTAATATTTCTTTTTATTCGTTTGCATATGATTTGAATGAAACTCTTTATAAAACCGAAATAGTATAAAATGTCATGGAAATTAAAATTTGCATGTCAACTACTGCATCAAAATTGGCTATCGTAGTATAAAATGTTTGGGTATCGTAATAATCAAGTTGGCTAAAAAGTTGAACATATAGAATTTTAAAAAAGCATATAGGAGATGCATTATTGTTGTTTATGTTTATGGGATAAACATCAATCTTCCCTCCCCGGCCCACAAATATATACATGTGGGTGCGCACTAGCTATAGTTCTACTTCTTCCATAAATTATAGATGGTGTGTATCATTTATTCAATATGTCTAGAGACTTTCCAAAAGAAAATTTACCTTTGAGAAACAAAAAAATGATTAAACAAAAGTGAAAATGTTGTAGCAGTAGATCAGATGGATAACAAATTAGTAAACATAATAAACTCAAAGATAATTAAATCAAAANGAACAATGTGAATACGCCGACACCCAAAAAAGCTCCGTTCTCTCTCCTCGACTTCAGCTTGAAGACGCCGTCGTTGTGCTTGGTCTTTCGGTATCCGGCCTTTGCCGGTGCCTCTCTTGTTTTCTTTTGCGTTTGTTTCTCCCTTTGTCTCCCTGTTCGGATCCTCTCTTTCCTTGACGTGGGCGAGCCTCCTCCTTACAGATCCTTCACCGCTATTCCGCCGCCACTCAAACCCGTAACCCTACCTCCACCGATCGATGGATCTCCACGCGCCTCCGTCTCCACCGACATCGGAGGAAACACCGAGTCACTCCCGCAGAGACTCCGTCTCATGTGCAGCTTCGGCGGCCACATCGTGCCTCGTCCTCACGACAAGGCGTTGACGTATTGCGGCGGCGAGACTCGTCTTGTGGTTGTTGACCGACGCGCTACGCTTGCTTCGCTCCGATCTCGTCTCTCTAGTATGCTTNGATGCTTCTTGACGGTAGATCGTTTACGCTCAAGTTTCAGCTTCCGAGTGAAGATCTCGTTTCGCTTGTGACTATTACTACTGATGAAGATCTGGAGAATATGGTTGAGGAATATGATCGTGCTACGCAACGGATCCGGTTGTCTCTCTCCGGGTCCGCTCAACATCTGATGTTGCGAGCGTCGCTTGGGGGTTTTGGTTTTGTCTTTGGGAGGTTTGTGTTTGTCTGGGTTCTGTGGAGCCTCTCCTTGTTTGTTTTTGTGTGGAGTTTTAGGTTGTGCCAACCGTCTTGGGATTCCGTTCTTCTCGAATCTTGGAGAGTTGGTGATTGGTTCTCCGGTCTCTCAGGCTTTTCTAGGTCTAGATATGGCTATGTCTTGTGGCATATCCCCTGGTTTTGCTCCTTCCTCCTCTTCTTAGGGTTTCATCTTGTGTTTTAGTTTGTGGTTTGTCCTGTGTTAGTGTTTTTGGTTTTGTATGCCTTTGTGAATTTCTTTGGCAAGTCCTGACTGTTGGCGTTGTAGTCAATGTTTTCCTAGGATCAGTGTTGGCTCTTCTGTGTGTTAAAGGTCTAGTCTCGGCTAACAGTCATAGCAAGGGTTGTTTGGAGTTCGTTTAGTTTTTCTGCCAAGTGAAGTGGGTTCTTCAGGTTCTTCTCCTTCTTTGCCATTTGGTTACTGGAATAATTCACTCTCGGATAGTTCGTGTTCCTGGTGTTTTCCCGGTGTTTCTCCCTTCACTGAGTGCAGCCGTTTACAGAAGCCCAGGCGAAAGTTTCTCGGGAGTGGTTTTGGTGAGTAAGGAGTCCCTGGTTCTCTTTTGGCTTTGACCCTTTGTTTGGGTTTGTTTTCTCTGGTGCTATTCGAATAGGCTTATTTTGGTGCCCCTGGTCTTGAGCTTTGGTTCGTGGGTGTGCTTTGCAATGTGGTGATTTCTCCGAGTTATGGCTCCCTTGCTTTGATCTGGTTTGCTTTGAGCTTTGTTCTCTGCAAATTCCGGCTGGTTTTAGCGCATTGAAGATCTGGTTTTTTCTTTTGTTCATTGGTTCGTGTCTCTGGTTGTGTTTTTCGTTTGATCATTCCCTTGTGTTTCATCTTTGGTTCTTAACTTGTTTTTCATTTTGTATCAGTTGTTGTGGTCTTTGTTTTTCATTTCAGTTTTTCATCTTTGTATTTTGCTTTGTGTATCTCTATGTTTCCCTGTGTTAGGGCCTTTGTCTCTGGGGGTTAAAGTCCCGCCGGCTTAGAATTTCATCATGTATTCTACCTGTTTTATGTTCAATAAAATCTTCTAGATGAAAAAAAAAAAAAATAAACTCAAAGATAATTAAATCAAAAGGAAAAGGGTAAAACAGTAAATTAACGACGAAAAAAAGGCGTAACGCGTAGTCGCTTTTGCGTATAAAAAGAGAGAGCAAGTAGGAACCAAAAATGAGAGTAGACCTTTAACAATTGAGAAATTAAAAAAAAAACAATGTGCGGAGGAGCTGTAATCGCGGATTACGTAGAACCGTCGAGAACCGGCAGATTAACGGCNAACAATTGAGAAATTCAAAAAAAACAATGTGCGGAGGAGCTGTAATCACGGATTACGTAGAACCGTCGAGAACCGGCAGATTAACGGCGAACCAGCTGTGGTCCGANTTAACAATTGAGAAATTAAAAAAAAAACAATGTGCGGAGGAGCTGTAATCGCGGATTACGTAGAACCGTCGAGAACCGGCAGATTAACGGCGAACCAGCTGTGGTCCGATCAGGAGAAGCCTTCTTGGAGTTGGAGACGTGATGATTTCGATGAATATGGTAGATTTTCAACGCCCAAGACTCGCAAACCTTCAGGTGATTCGATTTGTTCTTTCCCATGGAGACGGTGTTCGATTGTTAGGTTATGGAGTCGAATAAGATTTTTGTTTATCGTTTGGTTCAGATGGGAAGAAGAAGAAGAAGAAGAAGAAGGTAAGTAGTGAGTACAGAGGAATCAGGAGGCGGCCATGGNCGGTGTTCGATTGTTAGGTTATGGAGTCGAATAAGATTTTTGTTTATCGTTTGGTTCAGATGGGAAGAAGAAGAAGAAGAAGGTAAGTAGTGAGTACAGAGGAATCAGGAGGCGGCCATGGGGAAGATGGGCAGCTGAGATTCGTGACCCTATCAAAGGAGTTCGTGTTTGGCTCGGAACTTTCAACACTGCGGAAGACGCTGCAAGAGCTTATGATCATGAGGCTAAGAGAATCCGTGGACCCAAAGCCAAGCTCAATTTCCCTAACCAACCCTCCACAAAGACTGATTCACACCATGAGGATGGTCTTGGTGGTTTCCCACTGCCTAGTAATAGCTGTCTTGATTTCCTGTGGGAGGACAATGATGCGGATACGCTTCAAATTGACACACAATGGCTCCAAGGTGTCATCATGGGCGATGCGGAGAAGAAACACAATGTTTATGATGGTGAAGCCACCGCGAATGCTCAGTTGTTCGAAGAGCTTCCAGCTCGTGATACTGAAGCCAATGTGAAGGCTCAACTTTCGGAAGAGCTTCTAGCTTTCGAGAACCAGACTGACTGTTTCTTCCAGGTGCCTTTTATGGAGACAAAATGTGATTCCTCAACGTCTCTTACCAGTCTGTTTGATGGAGACANGAGACGATGACATTGATCTTTGGTCCTGAACACGTGTTCTTGTTCTGCTCTAGTGTACAAATATGACGAGCTTATGCTCTGCTTGTATGTAACAAGAGTCTTAAGAGTTGGTTGTCCATTTATATAGCCTCTTGTTCTCTTTGATGAGGCAATAAAAACTTCTCTGCGGTACAAATGAGTTCTTATGCGTTCTGATCTGCTCCACTGTTAACATGGCAGAGTCCAAATTAATTGCTTGAATTATATTTTGCTTAATACAAGTACTTTCCCCGTTCTTATAAAGCAGAATGTTAATAAAGTGGTGAAGAACCTAAAGCTTTAGCTGATGACTGTGATAAAGCAAAAGATAATATAATAG
>OVAF01004060.1:0-10786 GCA_900406245.1 Odontarrhena argentea
GCTTAAAGGAATCGTGATACAATCATCATCTTCATAGTCATCATCCTCATCATCATCGTTGGTCCTAGAAACCGAGCTATTCATAGCAAGGCATTCCATGAATAGCCTCCCTGGATTAGTCCCACAAGGGAAATTGAAATCCCCTGCACGCGTAAACTCCTCTGCTTCGTTTCTCCTCGAATCCTTAAAACCCACACCAGATCTCAAATTAACAACCTTATTAGCTTCGTTCTTGCTACGATCTCTCTTCAAAGTCGTATCCTTTCTCCCTCTCAAACCCAAACCTCCAAAAGCAGTCTCAATCCTGCCATAGATAGTACAAACCGTTCTGGCCAACATCTCAACAACCTTATCATAAGTTTGGTTCCACAAGGAAGCATCTCTAAGACTCCTCACATCCTGTCTCTGCCACATAAGCTTCTGTTCGAAAGCTTTAACACTCACCTCATGCTGCTGACTCCTCTGAAGCTTCGTCACCGCCTGTTCAAGCTCATTCATAACTTCCATTTCACAATACAAACCACAAGTAGCATTAACGAATCTCTCCATCTTCTTAACCATACTCTCCATATCCTTAACCAAGAACCCCAACTTCCTAAAATCAATCACCCCATTCACTATATCATCAAAGACATGCTCAAATCCTTGTAAAGCCGGTTCGTTACACTTCTTCCCTAACCTAGACACAACGCTCGCCACACGGCTCAAATCGTCGAGCTTCTCGGAGACGGCGAGGTCAAGGAGTTGATTCTCGTCGGAGGAAACGAGATTCTTAACTCCCTCCGACCTGAAAACCTCGGATTTGAGCTTGGAGATCTCCGCGTCGGAGAGAGAACGGTGAAGGTGAACGGTTTTGGACATGACATTAGCTACTTCGAAAGACAAGATTCCGATGGTTTGCTTAGGGAGAGAAGAAGAAGATGATTTATGGGTTTTCTTGGTAGAGGATTCTAGAAGCAGAGCGTGTTTGAGATTGGCACTTACTTGGTTCCCCATTTTCACAAGCCAAGCTTCAGCAACCATGGCGGAAAAAAAATCGAATAAAGGACGAAACTTTGAACAGTGAAATTTCGAATAAAGTTCGCTTCTTTCTTCTCAGGGGTTAACAGATCCGGGGAAAAAGAAAAGGGTTTTTTGACCAAGACGTTGGCTTTAGAAAGGGTATAATCATTGGGGATTATGGGCGGTACCAAAAGAACAAGGCACCATTTTGATATGATTTATGATTCGGCGTGAGGGAAAAGTGAAAAAGTGGTGAACAAGAGGAAGAAGAAGAAGATGAGAGCAGCTTTGGACCCGACTTAGCAAGTTTTCTTGTAGAGAAGAAGAGAGATTTCGAAAAGTTGGGTTTGATTTTGAGGAAAGTGAGAGACAGAGAGTTGTTAGTATTAATTTATTTTTCTTTGAAAGGGGAGTAGTGATGCAGCTCGTACTTGCTCCACTCATGTTCTTCCCATTTTATAATTTTTCTACCTATTCAGATATTAAAATCTTTCCACATTCTGTCTTTTCTTTGATGTTTTTATTCCATTTGTATAGAATTTTGGTTTTTTTTCCAACAAATACAAGTATGTTTATAATCCTTTCTAACCACTTTGGTCACTAGACTAACCTAAAAAGTTACATTTAACTATTTAAACTTCAACCATCTTGTTGGTTACCAATTGGATGGACGGTTAAAAAAGACAGTTAAATTGATGAAAAGAGTTGATTTTGGAAAAATAGAGTATTTTACGAGTCATTTCGAAGGATATCTGCATTTTCATTATTTTGTATATACATAAGAGTCGGCTGTTTAAACTACCATATATTATAACGAATAACGTTGGAAAATTTTTGTACTCGATTGTTTTTTGTTTTACAGAACAAACTATTATTTAATATCCAATTACTACAAAGAAATATTTTGATTCCGCATATAGCTAAATGAAATATAATTGGTTCTCAACCGGAATCTTAACGTTCTAAAATCGTGTTTTACCGATTTATTAATTATTTTTAAAATCATGATAATTAAGGTTAGGTGCTTAAACCACTATGTACAATTGAGTTCTGTACTTTTTTTTTCTTTCACAAAAAAAAACTATATTTCATATCAATTGAATTGGCCATTAACTTGATCACTAGCATTTTTAGATTGTGTTTGCCGATAAATTAAATAATTTTAAAATCATAAGTAATCTTTTTAATCGAAAAATTATAATTAAAACATACGCAAAAATGAGATCATATGTCTCTCTATCCCAAATCAAGTTGGGGTTAAAATTAAAATTAGATTTTTTAATCATATATTATAAACAAACTCAAATTATAACCATTTGCTTTCTATTATGAACATAAAAATTATCCTCATCCAATTTTTCACACGTATTTTAACCGTGTTCAACTCTTGTTTCTCCTTCCACATATTTGTAACTAGGCCAAAGTAAAGAAAAAAAAAAAAATCCATCTTGTTTAAAAATAGTTAGGAGGCAAATAATAGAAAGTAAATGAGTGAAGCATTTTTCTTAACAATTTCTTGTTCATAATCTTTGGGAACTGTTACAAGAAAATAACATAGATCATATACATTTAGGTTTTAATTTTCATCTTTCCCCCATTGAATGAAAAAGTCTTCAGAGGTAGTGAAACTCGAATATTAGAATAATGTTGTGTGCATGACATCATCATAACTTGAGACCACTACATTGGAAACAAGAAGCACTTACAAAAACTTGACTACAAAAGAATTTGTTTGACCTATGATGTTCTTCTTCTTGTCTCCATTCTCTTTGGATTTTTTGTCGGCTCAAGATTACCTAATCGACACTCACAAACTTAAAAAAATATATCGCAATTCTTTCTCCATAGTCCATATATTCAACACCAATTTTTACGTTGACCTAATTTGGAAAAAAAGAGAACAATATGTAATGAAAAGCCAAGTGCCATTTTTCAACACGGAATTAGATTTTGAGATATCATATTCGTTGTGTCGTGTTTGAAATGTTTTACGAATAAATAAGAAACAAATATATATATACAACTTTTCTAAAAGGATGATTTGTTGAGTGGAGGAGAAGTTGGTGACTTAAAATTCTTCATGTGAAGACGAGACAAAACACACAAAGACAACAATACAGATTGATTTCCATCTCAGTGGAATTCTCCTAATCATCAAAATACTAGTTTTCCCGAGGAAAAAGAATTATCAATTGGTCTCAAGAATGTATAATTCACATAATCTCTCAAATTATCTTTCACTTCCAAACCAAAATAAATTAAGTAATAGACTGCTAACATATTCTTTTTTCAACAAAAGTATTCTGCACTAAGTTGGGTTTGAACCTCTACAACCATTAAGCTACAAGTCCTGGTTTGATTGATAATATAACATATATCAGATTATATATATAGTCTTAAATAGTTATATGAGTTAACTTTCTCAAGTTACTGAAAAGTTTAGGTGAAGGTAGGAAATATAGAAAATAAAGGATCGTAATTGGTTGACTTGGTTGGTTCTTCTAACGTATATTTTCAAACTTACGTCGAAAAATTTCCAATAAAATTAGAAATAATTAAAATATTCAAACATATAAAAATACAATTTATCATTTTGTTTTTTAATATAGATTCTAATCTCGAGGAGAATTTACTTTGTTGGATCTCTTGTATAATACTCATGAATCATGGTGCTATATATATCATCCAACATTGGTGATCTGAACAAACACAAACTACAATGCACATAACCTATAACATAAGGGTACATTTAACGATAAATATTAAATTCTATTATATCACTTTGAGCTATTACTATATACTTTAACATTCAATATTTTCACAATGGAAATCTCATCCTGTCAAAACTATTGATATTGAGTATGCAATTATTGATTTTGATTGCATATGAATATATATATATATATATATATATATATTGATATTATAATTGATTTTTAATAAACAACTTAAAATATTTATATGCATAAACAATTTAAACTAGGTTTCAATATAACTTAAACTATAATTTTAAGAAAATAATGGCTCCACAGAGATTTTTCTGTGGATTTTGAGTTTAGGTTTTGATAGTTTTTATTTGGACCGTTGTCACATGCATCATGAGCTACAATGCCATTAATAGTCTAGTACTAATCCCTAAGAACTGATTCACTCTATAAATCGAGTAAATTTTTTTTTTTTTTCTTATTAAAATTGGATACGAATATATAGTGTCGCTTATGAAAACCAATTAAGACTATGGTCGTTTTCTTGCCTCACTTGACCGTTGTATAATATAACCAATGCTTCATTGCGGTTGACTTTTGCTAGCTAGATGTATTACATAATTAGGCCCATTATTGAATTAAAGCCCAATGAAAATGGCGATAAAGTCAGATAAAGAAACTGGGCTTAGTAACCATACAAGATAAGATAAGATCACGATAAACCCAATAATCATATTTTATCAAGTGGCATCTTTCAAAATCGAGACCTTACACTATAGTTACTTCTCTCAATACACCCAAAAACATTGGAATGATAATGCTAGGAACATTAAAATGGAACAACTAAATGTTTCTAATTTGATACTGAGTTTAAAGTAAGAAATAGATTTACTTTCATTAAACATGAATGATGAATCACAATGTGTATATAGACTTACATCACAAAATGAATAAACAATTAATCACAATGTATTATAAATCTTATAGATATTTGGGAAAATAATTGTGACCACGTTAATTAATTAAATCATGTGCATAGATTTCCACGTCGTTGAAAAAATTGAATTAGACAATCTAACAAACGGATTAGACCTGAAACTGGACTTTGGACCAGAAACAGAGACATGCTGCTTATTTAATAAGTAATCTTCTTATTAATTAATTAATATATTAATCTATACGAGAGAATCGCGTTTGTTCCAACCACAATAATACAGTAAAGAAACGCGCGTTTGTTCCAACAAAACGCGTTTTCTGGGCCGTTAGATCTACACAGTAGCCAAAAAAAAAAAAAACTGTAACATTTTTGAACCGTTGGATCTAAACAAACGGTACTACAAACGGCGGAACAAACGTGGTCGAAGATTCGTAACAGAAAGGCGCCGCCGGATGCTGCCATTTCTTAAAAACCGGCGTCTTCTCAACCACCACCGTCGCCGTGATCACATCCTTCTTCTGATTCTCCACAACCGGCGGTTGTTGTTGTTGATGATCAGCCGTTGATTCGGGGGAAGGAGCTAACGGAGAGAGGAGAGGAATAGCCGTTTTCCAAGTATTCGCCGTCGCCGGAGTTAGTTTTAACGCCGGAGGTCGTTTCTGTACACGACTGGGCTGCTGCCGTAGATCTGAGGTGGCGGTGGTGCAGCCCGGTTTCTCCATTGTTGTCGACATAGAACGAGTGTTGTACAAGAAGAGGTTAATATAAGATTTCGGAATTGAGGGATTTTTTGTGGTGTCGCGTGAAAATCTGAGAGAGATGATTTAGGAAGTTGAAAGGCGTGTGGGTGTGTGGTTTATATATAAAAGGCGTGTGCGTGTGTTTTGCGTATAGTTAATAAGTGGTTTTTTTGTTTTGTGTTTGTGTGGACTACACATTACACAACACAAAGTTTAAGTTTTTTTGGGTATGGTCAAAGAT
Source organism: Odontarrhena argentea (assembly GCA_900406245.1). Taxonomy (NCBI): domain Eukaryota; kingdom Viridiplantae; phylum Streptophyta; class Magnoliopsida; order Brassicales; family Brassicaceae; genus Odontarrhena; species Odontarrhena argentea. Next base: position 5,626 of record OVAF01004060.1, read on the forward strand.
AATGAAAGATAGAAATTAGCTGTGGCTTTGCTGGTTTCTTACCGTTTCTTATTGTTTTCTTTTTATCATAATGTCTTACCTAATAATCTACTATTTTTTTTGTTTCTCACCCATTTTTCAGTAGGATCATTTCAGAAATATCGCATTTTGAAATGTATGTTCTAAAAGTAATATCATACGTTATATTTTATAAAAGTACTATTGAAACTTTTAGTTTTCTAGAAAATACCTCAAAATTAAATCTAAAATTTAAAATTATAAAAATTAAACTCTAAACCCTCGAAACTGAACTTTAACTTCCAAAACTAAAATCCTAAATGTATATCAGTGAATCCAAATCCAAAAACCTAGATTATAAATTTTAAAAAATCAAGATTATATATTTTAATACTCATTTCTAATATTTATAGTATTTTTAGAAAATATATATTTTTTTGATATTTTTAGAAATAACATTCCAAAGTGTAATATTTTATTGATTTTTTTGTTTTCTGTATATTTAGTTTTATTTTAAATTTTGGCAGATTAAACTTGTTTGGCTCACTGAAATAAGATGTTTTAATCGTTTATAAAATTAAAATCAAGTATAGAGCTAAAGAAAACAATGACAAAATATATATGAATCAATTTAAAATTACAATGAATTAATAAAGTCAATAAACAAAGAAAGAAAAATAACGATGATAACGATGAGTAAGCAAAGAAGAAGAACCGACGTTGAGACTAAAGAGGTTGGGTGGGGACCATTTTGAAGTAGGATCCAATGGACTTGGTATAACTGATCCTTTCATGCCACCGCCACATTTTGATTTTTGACTGCTTCCTTTATCTTCATTTTTTTTCTAAACTTTTGGTCCATTCTATCACCCAATTTCATATTCCATTATCCATTCTTACACGATTTCTGAATTCCTTCTCATAAGTGTAGTGACTAATTAGAATGTTTGGGCCAGTTCAAACGATGATAAATAAAGAAGAGAAACATATTGCACCAATCATTATTGCTAGAATACATTGGTATATAACTCCCAAACATGAATGTTTAGGCTCCAACTGGTAACACTTATTTATTAGAGTTAAGTTACAGTAAATTTTATAGATTAAAGGATTTTGTAGTAAAAAGTACAGGATAAATACTATAAAATTATATGGTAAGTATGTGTTAAGTTTCATGGATTTCCATTACAACTTAAAATCAATTGATAATTAGTGGAGAGACATATGTCTTTTAAAAAAAATTAGTTATTAATCTCGACAATATTCAATTTAATGATTAATTTATGGTCTTTTTTGAATCGAATTGATAATTAGTGGAGAGACATATGTCTTTTAAAAAAAATTAGTTATTAATCTCGACAATATTCAATTTAATGATTAATTTATGGTCTTTTTTGAATCGAATGTACCAACGTGTGTTAAAACTCTAATACTATGTCAAGATTTGTAGGCTTCCACACTAAGAATAATTGATAAGCAGTAGAAAAGCTCTTTATGTCATTTAAATCTCTTTCACAGTATGTTGTAGAAATAAGAGTTAGTATTTTTGTTAAACAAGTGATGGGTAACTTTTCTCCCATACAAGTTGGAGTACATATTATGTCTATAAGAAATAAAATAAAATTTAATACTTACATTTATTACAATATAATAACTCAAAATAGACTAAATAAACAACATTAATTTAATCATATGATAAATTACAGAATATTGTTATAACAAAATTTTCATTTTTTGGTTGTTTTTTTCAAAGGTTGATTCTCTCGAAAGAAGGCGGTCTAGTCATTCTTGGTGATCCTCTCTTCTTCCTTATGGATTTGTTTAATATGGCAATCGGTTGCAAATCTTCAGGTGAAGCGTCTTGTTGCTGCTATTGCCCTGAAAGTTATAAAAGGGCTAACATTCGACTCTCTCTCATAGCTTACCAAATACTGTTTATCTTGGTATGTGAATAGTTTCACAACTTCTTATAGCTGAAACAAGAAAACCTTTTAAAACTCTTATTTAGCTTATACATCAAGACATCACTATCCCCAATACTCTCTGACAAAGGAATTTGGCCCCAAGTATTCAGAAAGTTCAGAGAGATAAGCTATCCAGGATTCTCTTTATAAAATCAAAATGTAGTTCAAGTTATTTTAGTCCTGAATTAAGTTTTATATGCATCCAAAAGCTTCTTAGCTTTTTAATGGATCAAGAAGTTTCCAAGCTGAAGAATTTGGTGAAAAAAGCTTCTACAATTTTTTCTTTGCAGAACATGAGTTTAGTTAAGAGCACTTATTGAATATTCAAGACACCAATAGTAGAAGCGAACTAAGAGTGTCCCTAAGCCCTTAGAACAGGTTGGTCTAGTGAGAATGTTCAAAGACGAATAATATTTTGAATTTTTGCTTTCAAATACTTGAAAACTTGTGTAGCATATTCGATTCTTAGCATGTTCTTCTTCTTCTTGTTTTACTTCATGCTACTAATATAAATCTTACATTTTGTAAGGCAAACAGTTCAATGCAAGAACCGAGGAAACATAATAACAGACGCGAAACCGAATTCAATTTCTTTTGTAACCATAAGCTCAAAGAGTCCTCTGATTAATTTGAAAGGAAAAGACATGCAATGGGAAGTTGGAAACTACCGAAATAGGGTAAGTAAAATTCACACAGTTTTAGTTTGCTCTGGCTTCGGAAGTTGAGGGTGTCTCATCTTCTGTCTCCTTCTTCTTGTTCTTCTCTACCTCTTCGAGGTTGTCGATGCTATGCTTCAATCCGATGTAATAGAGTAACGCCCCGATTAACGTCAAGTTCTGTAAAGCAGGCGCAATCGTTAGTACTTAAATCAAGTCTACGAGGACAATGTGTGGATCTAATCAACGCATGCACTAACGAAGAAGATAGTTAACCTGCATGAAGTCGTTCAAGTTGGTAGGGAAAGGAATAACAGTGGAGAGAATTTGCGTTACGAGCTGAATCAACAAAACATGTTTTACAGTTAGAGTCTTTAGATAAAGACAAAATAAAGATCCAAGAGAGAGATTTGATGTTAATACCAAGAAGTAAGCTGGGATGGATTGTCCAAAGATGAACCATAGCGCTCCAGTTCCCTTTGCGGTTATAAGTGCAAACTCAAGAAGTCTAACATCAAAGGCGACCACTTGCATTCCAGTGTAAAACGTGAGAACCTTTGAACCGTATTTGGTAATCAAATTCACAGCTGGTCCTATCGTCTTCTCGAGTGGTCCCCCATCGCCATAATGATCAGCATAACTAAACATAGATCGCGTTTGTTATGTTAAGATCAAAGCCTTGCTGATTCAAATATAAAACGCAAATTAAAGCAGAGGATTCCACTTTAAGTAATTGCTTACTCTTGAATACCAGTGATGAGAAAGACAAAGGCAAATGCCATTCTCCCAAAGAATGCAATTGCTGGCATTGACTTTGTCATGGTTTTGCACATTACTTTCTTCATTGTCTTGACGTTCGATTTCGACCAGAAAAAGTTCACCACGTTCGACATCTTAAGATTGTGTTCCTAATTGGTAAAAACATAAAAAACATTCAGATCATTATACAGAGAACTAAAGGGTATATCCAAGAATCTTGAGGGTCATTAAACCAAGAACTCTAGATATAAACAAACTGATTTAAATATCTTAGCATATCATAACAGTAACCTTTTTCTTTTTGACCAATTCTATTAAACTCTAGGAACTAATCAGAAACAAGAAATGGAAAATGATTTGGGGCAGAGATGACTTACGTTTTCCAAAAGGTAGAAATATGAATCTTTGATGAATCTGTTGTATATGAAGATTGAAGAGGAAGTAAATAAATAGAAAGACTTAATGTGGTTTGAGATTCATAAGAAAGAGGCATCCATTGAGGAGGAAGAAGAAGTTTGGTTTCGTCATTTCAGTCGTAATAAACAAAGACATTGTCTTAAACAAAAAGACTTAAAAGTTTGCATTGTAAAATGACTAGAAGTATTTAATTTTCAGAGAAGGTGAGAATCATGATTTTGGGTATTTCAAGTCAACGTTAACAAAATAAGACTTACAAAATTTTTAAAAAATAATAATATGATTAAGAGGTGCCGTGCATAACCAAAATTGTCGAGAATAAAGAATACATACTAGCATTCATTAAAAAAATAATGGCATTATTGGTTTCTCTAGCATTCACATGATAACCAATTTGTTTGTATTATGAAACCAGATTAACCGTAGTGATTACTGTTAATTCTCATCATAGGTAAAAAAAGAAACCAGAATAAATAAAAAAAGTGATCCTCCGATGGGAATTATAATAAACAAAAATACATATATTAAGAGGATCATGAACGAAAACTGAGATCCGTTTTATATAGTCATGTACCAAGAATTTTAGAATTTAATATGGTCATGAGTGATGTACCAAGAACCACTCGAATAAGTAAACTGGAGTTTAATGACACCATTTTGATTATGTTAGTTGATGAAAACCAATTATGGAGAGACACAAAAAAGTCAACAATCCATCTCCAATGGAGAAGGTAAATAATATAGAAAGAAAGTTAAAGATAATCAAGCTGGTATGTATGAACATAAGTTTAAATAAAATTAGTATAAACTAAGAATTGGGTTAGGTGTCTTATCTGTCAAGGTTCGATGAATAATTAAGATCAGAACATGCACAGTAGTAGTAGTGGTATTAGTGTGATCATGTGTTCAACGTGGACTCCGACTTCTTACCAAATTCATATTACATNCATCAAACATCGTAAAAAAAAATTATATATAGAAAAGCATTAATTAAAATCACAGATTGGATCAATAACTTTGATTATTGACTAGGAATGGTTTGATTTTACCGGTCAGTGCTGTTCGCCCTTGATTATTGACTCATCTTCTTCACCCAAGTAGTTACCTAGATCTTCATTATTCTCTACTTGTTTGAATTTTTTTCGACCTTTAAGATTTAGGAATGATTTGGTTTTGTTGCAAGTTGTGTAACAAGTGTCCATAGTCTTTTGCATGTTATATGGCCAAGTGTCCAATATTGCATATATAGGAACAAGAAGTGTTTCTATGTGTCAAGTAATAAAAGATTCTTTTACTTTTTGTTTAACAACAAGTACACATATATAACAAGATGGTCGTAATTAGTAATATTAAAGTAAGAGGTGTAAG
>OVAF01004061.1:0-10784 GCA_900406245.1 Odontarrhena argentea
GTTCGTGTGCGTGTGTACACCAGTAGAGGTCCAGCATTTGAGGGACTCTGAATCTCGTCTTCCTGATCAATCAGTCTTCCGCTGCATCCGATAATCAGGTATATTCGAGATCTGGGAATTAGTTTCAATAACAGTGTTCTAGGGTTAGAAACCTGATAGTCCTTAGGTGGTCAGGACTAGATCCAGGTTTTCCTACANAGATCCAGGTTTTCCTACAAAGACAACGTTTACATGTCCTTATGGTACCTTTGCTTATCGAAGGATGCCATGTGGGCTATGTAATGCACAAACCACTTTCCAAAGATGCACGATGTCTATTTTCTCGGACTTGATTGAGGATGTCATGGAGGTCTTTATGGATGACTTCTCGGTATATGGTTGCTCTTTTGGTGTTTGCCTTGCTAATTTGTGTAGGGTACTTCAAAGATACGAAGACACCAACCCTGTGCTAAATCGGGAAAAATGTCATTTCATGGTTCAAGATGGTATTGTGCTTGGGCGTAGGATTAGCAAAGCCAGTATTGAGGTTGATAAAGCGAAGATTGAGGTTATAATCTCTTTGGCGCCACCAACTAACGTCTAAGGGGTTCAAAGCTTCTGGAGACATGTCGGGTTTTATAGACGATTCATCAAAGATTTTTCAAAGAAAGCAAGACATTTGACAGGACTTCTTTGTAAGGATGTTGAGTTTGTGTTTGATGAAGCATGCCTAGAAGCGTTTCTTATGATAAAAAAGGCGTTGGTTAGTACTATAATTGTACAACCTCCGGACTGGAACCTCCCTTTCGAGAACATGTGCGACGCTAGCGACTTCGCGGTTGGGGCCGTGCTAAGACAAAGGAAGGAGAAGAAGCTTCACATGATCTACTATGCTAGTAGGACGCTAGATGATGCCCAAACCAAATACCCTACCATGGAAAAAGAGTTCTTAGTCGTGGTATTTGCTTTTGAAAAGTTTAGAAGCTATCTAGTCGGGTCTAAGGTTATTGTCTACACGGATCACTCCGCATTACGCTATTTGATGACCAAAAAAGATGCCAAGCCGAGGCTACTTAGATGGATGTTAGTATGTTACTGCTTCAAGATTTTGATGTGGAAATTGTTGACAAGAAAGGCATAGAAAATGGTGTAGCGGATCACTTATCAAGAATGAGAATTCACGATGATTTACAAATTGATGATCATTTCCCCGAGGAGCATTTGAAGGCTATCAATATTCTTAAGAAAGAAAAGCGTATTATGGAAAAATCTTTTACTACAGAAACTTTAAAGGAAGATTTCCCTTGGTATGTCGATTTCGTGAACTATCTCGCTTGAGGGAATGAACCTCCGGATTTGGATAGGCACCAAAGGAAGAAATTCTTCGAAAACGTTGTGAATTACTATTGGGATGAACCGTTTCTCTACAAGCGGTGTAAAGACAATCTATTTTGACGATGCATTCCAAAGGAAGAGGTTGAAGGCATCTTATACCATTGTCATGGGTCTAGCTATGGAGGACATTTTGCTTCTTTCAAAACGGCTCTAAAGGTTCTTCAAGCGGGTTTCTATTGGCCAACATTGCTCCAAGATGCTCAAGAGTATGTAGCTCGGTGTGATCCATGTCAAAGGAAGGGAAGCATTAGCAAGCGAAATGAGATGCCACAAAATTTTATCTTAGAGGTCGTGATTTTTGATGTATGGGGAATTGATTTTATGGGACCTTTCCCATCGTCCTATGGAAACCAATACATCTTGGTGGCGGTTGATTATGTATCTAAATGGGTTGAGGCAATTGCAAGTCCAACGAATGATTCTAAGGTTGTCGTCAAGCTCTTCAAGACTATCATTTTTCCACGGTTTGGGGTTCCGAGGGTTGTCATTAGGGATGGCGGAAGTCATTTCATCAACAAGGTTTTCGAGGGACGTCTTTTGAAATCATATCGGGTTAAACACAAAGTGGCTACACTGTATCATCCTCAAATGAGTGGTCAAGTGGAACTTTCTAACTGGGAAATCAAAGCAATTTTGGAGAAAACGGTTTGTCGGACTCGAAAAAGTTGGTCTAAAAAGCTCGACGATGCACTTTGGGCATATAAGACTGCTTTCAAGACTCCAATTGGCACCACACCTTTCAATAAATCTTGTCATTTGCCATTGGAGATCGAGTACAAAGCGATTTGGGCTACTAAGGTTATGAATTTTGATCTCAAAACGGCTCAAGGGAAACGCCTTATCAAGTTGAGTGAGCTCGATGAAATACGGAATCAAGCCTATGAGAGCTCCAAGATTTACAAAGAACGGACTAAAGCTTGGCGTGACAAGAAGATTCTACCACGGGTTTTCAAAGAAGGAGACCAAGTTTTGCTTTTCAACTCGAGAATCAAGTTGTTTCCAGGAGAACTAAAGTCTAAATTGTCGGGACCATTCAAGATCAAGGAGGTCATGCCTTTTGGAGTGGTTACTTTATGGAACGCACAAGGAGGTTTTTTCACGGTTAATGGTCAATGGCTAAAGGCCTATCTTGCGGATGAGAACAATGAGGAGAGGGATGCGGTCCCGCTCAACGAACCTCGAAAGGCTTAATATCCCTTTTTACGTTAAGCTAATGACGTTAAAAGAGCGCGCTTGGGAGACAATCCCATGTTATCCTTGTAAATATTCTTTTTATTTGCGTTTTTGTTCGTTTGTTTTGTTTTGCATTTTGTAGGTTGGTCAAAAATCTAAGCTTTCGGTGGACCTCAAGAACTGAGTTTGGGGGAGCTTTGCAAACATGAATTTGTGATCAAAGGTCCAAGAACTTGGTGTTAAGAGTGTTTGAGTTCAAGAAGTCAAGGTTTGGTAGTGGTGCGGTTTAAGCTAAGAGCAAATATGAGATTGAAAAATTCGTCAAAAAATTTTATGTGGGAATTTGGTTTGATACTTTTTGGAGAAGCTAGCCACAAGGATAGCGGTCATTTACATTTTTGAATCATCCCATTTGGTGCGGATTTGAGGAAACTATGACCATTTTGGTGAGCTACAACACACTTTGAAGATCGGCCAGATGCTGTGTACTCAAAAATCTCCCTAAAAAGAATGGCTGCAAGGATTGTTACGAAATTTTTTAAGAAACTTGCCTGAAGTGTCAAATTTATGAGGAATTTTGAATCGTGAATTTTGGAGCTAAAATGAAGGAGTTGTGGTTTTTCTACTCAGCCTATCTCAGTTATCCGGGTAAGAACAAGACCAGTCTTCAATCAGCTTGATTAAATCAGACACTAAAGAATTTTGTACGAGAATTTTTGGTACATCAAACTTGAGGCTGAACTGAAATAGTTGTTACCATTTTGGTAAGAAGAGTCACACTGCCGAGTCAGAACCATTTCTGTGTCTTCTACAATTTCTCCAAACATATTGGCTGCAATGTTTTGTCTAAGATTTTACATGAATATTTCTGGAAGTGTTAGCTTGATATGGAATTTTGAATCATGAATTTTGGAGTTGATATGAGAAAGTTAGAAGGTGTCTACCAGAACTGCTCCAGTTACTTCCGGAAACCATTCCCACCGACCTTTGGAGCGAACGGGATGGTTGGTGTGGAAATGCCGGTGCTGAGGTGAAACTTCCAGACGCTCCCACTGACCTTTGGTACCGAGCATGATGAGCTTTACCAATGGGCGGTATGAAGCCACCGACCTTTGGCACCGGGCATGATTCCACTACCAATGGGCGGTATGGTGTGTTCCGGGTAGTCAAATTCAAATTCAAATTTCTTTTGGTTTTACTTTTGGTCAATAAAGTACACAACTCTTACTCTTATCCACTTATTCTAACTCTGAATCTCAGCAACTTGTGGTCCCAAAACACTCTTGTCACACTCTTTCTTCCTCATTCACAATTTTTTACAACTTTCACCATTATCTTTCACCTTAGCTCTCTAGAATCGTTTTTGCATATAGCTAAGTCTCAACACACAAGGTATGTTTCTACACTTAATCTTTCTAATTTCACTCTTGGTAATGATTTTTGCCCCCATTTTCGAATTTAAGAGTGAAAATTCTTGCTCTTTTGGTATCTTGAGGTGGTTTTGAGTGAAGCTTGCCGTAGAAATGTTTTCTTGAGAAAAGGTTGTTTGGAATTGATTCTTGGCCTATTATCTAAGTCTCTTAGTTTAGGGAATTTGAGCCTTAATTATGGGAGTGGTGCATCACGATTTAAGCTAGGTGAATCAATGAAAAAGAGCCATATTCTCATTTTGCTAAATTGTGAGATTGGCACTAGTTATTGTGGGAGCTTTTGCCGTTGAGCTTGCATTGTTTATATTAGAGGGGAAGATTATTGATCTTGTCCTTTAAACTTCAAGTGTCCTCGAAAATTTCCCTTTTGTGTTGCTTCAAAATGTTTTGGTCAGTAAGCATTAACTCGTCAATTGGTGTTATGATAGGATAAAATTTGAATCATGGACAAACCTAAGAGAGCATCATCTAGCAAGGCAAAGGCACCAAAAAAGAAGAATGATGAGGGGAAAAGAAAGCAATCTAGCAAAGCTAAAGCACCACAAGTAGAGAGTGAAAGTGAAAGCTATGAGTTGGAACAAGACCAAGTTTAGAAGAAGAGGGTGTTAAACCAAAGATTCCATATGCAACCTACTTAACCGCTCTAAAACGATGTGAGGAAATCAAAACGAGATGGGCGGATGTTGGAGCTTTGGGTAAGCTAGGAATCCTTGAGGAATGAGAATGGTTCTTAGGAATATTAGCTTATAGAAGCTCCTTGAAATGGACCATTTATGCTGCTATGATCAAGTAATTCAACTCATAGCAAGCATTGAGCTTCGTTTGAATGGTGTGCAACATGCATTTGTGGAATTTCAAGTAGATGAAAAATCCTACACGGTCTTTCTTAAGGATATTTGCGAAGTTTATGGTTTCAAACTCGCTCTTGACACAAAGATTCGCCCCAATGAATATCAAGAGAAAAAGGTTTGGAAGTTGATCGGAAAGGGACTTTATACTCCCGGAGCAACAAAGGCGGCATGGATTAGTAACCCCGCAATATGAGTTGTGGACAAATTGATTGCTAATTCCATCTTTGCTAGAACCGACATGGATAAGGTAAATGAGAAGGAAATGGCTCTTCTCACAAATGGCTTGAAGCCATTCTTCCAATGGGAATTTGCAAGTGAAGGGATACATGGTTACGAGGATGTAAACCTTGGTGTCATACTCATGAAGAGAATCATCTACACTCGAAAATGGTAGCAAGAAACCAAGATAGTCTTGCACAAGGAGGATTTCTCACACCTCTTCTCCTTCTTGCTAATGTACCTTTGAAAGCTCCTTCTTCAAAGAAAGTGCTCATGTATGATTTAAATCATTTAAAAAGGATGAAGATGCTTAGAGGTAAAGTTGGGGAGCAAATGGCCTCTTGTTTCATAGGAGCCGATCTCGTTGAGCACAAAGTATGAGATCACAAGGCTTGATTCATTAGAGAACTTGAGTTTTTCTAGAGGAGAGGCGGCCATGATTCAAGGAGAGGTTGTTCTTGAGCCATTTCGAAGGAGAAAGAAAGGTTGTGAGGAAGGGGAGTCAAGCAATTCTAATTATGATCTTCCATTGGGTAGTCCTCGCTACTATCATTCTTCCTTTAAAGGAAACGCCTCGAGCAAGTCCGTTGAACATGCACTTGATGGTGTCAAGAAGAATAAAAATGGAATAGGTGGAACTCAAGGAGTATCCACAACATTAAGAAGGGTTACAAGAAGAAGTTGAAGGCTTTGGGGGAGACAATCTTGGACCTCAAGCACGTGATTGATACATACGTTATTAGGAAGAAATCTCCACCAAGGAAAGAGGATGGAGAAGCCGATTTTGAGTTGGCTATGGAGGAAGCCAGGAGGCACTCCATCTGTCATTTACCTTCTTCTTCCACACACCATCAAGATGCTTCGAGGGCTTCATCTTATGAACAAGGGTTTTCAAGGAAGATGCACCACATCCCGACACCATCTCCACCAAGCTCCGAGAATCCTTCTCTCCACCTCTCGGATTCCGACTCCGAGGGATAAAAGGTACTAACTTCTCACCATTCTAAATACCATTTGCACATCATTCTAGATTTTTCTTTCTCTTAGGTTTTTTTCTCCTTTCTTAATTTTCATAGGAGACCATGAAATTTAAGTTTGGGTGAGAGAGCTAGTTGCTAATGATCATTTTAGTTTTGTTGTTGTCAATTTTCATTTTCATATGCATTGTACATTGTTAAACACCAAAAAAATAAAAAAAAAACAAAAAAAAGAAATTTTTTTTTAAAAAATCCAAAAAGATTTTCTTTATTTTCATTAGGATCATTTGCATTAGGGGACAATGATGATAATGCACTCATAGTATTGCTAGACAAGATTGAATTGCATGATAATCCTTTTCGTGATCTTGTGGAATAGAGAAGACCTTCTTTGTGCGTTTTGATCTCTCGGGCTTGTCATGATTGCTACCTTGTTAGCTTTACAACTTTTGGTTTAACTCCATTATGCTATGACCTCAATGAATTGATAAGTAGTCTTGCGCTTTGGTTATTGAAACACCTTTGGTCACCAACAAAACAGACAAACCATTTTCTTTCCTTTTACCACTCTTTAATGGTTTGTTTGGAAACCTTTATCTTTAAGGTTGGTTACAATCAAATACCCTTAACCCTAAGCCTTTCTTTCAAGCCAACATTACTCTTAAATGGTAGGCCTTTTCTCTTTTAGCTCAACCATTTCGAAAAACCATAGAAAGTAAAGTGACAAGTCCTTTTTTCCATTAAGCATTAGTCTCATTGGCTAATCTAGGTGGGCTTGGGATTTGTAGAACATAATTAGGACTTGATGCGTGTGAAAGAGATAAGTTTAGGGGAAGGTGAGTGGAAAAAGGTGAGTTGAGAGTGTTAAGCTTAAATAAAAGCCAACTTGGCTATGAATTGTTGATGGATGATTATGAGTTTAGCCTAGGGAGATAATGAATTAATCAAAGAAAAAAGAAAATTAGGCGCACTATCTCTCTAGGCTAAACTCATTATCATCCATCAACAATTCATAGCCAAGTTGGCTTCTATTTAAGCTTAACACTCTCAACTCACCTTTTTCCACTCACCTTCCCCCAAACTTATCTCTTTCACACTCACCAAGTCCTAATTGTGTTCTACAAATCCCAAACCCATTTAGATTAGCCAATGAGACTGATGCTTGATGGAAAAAGGACTTGTCACCTTACTTTCTATGGTTTTTCGACATGGTTGAGCTAAAAGAGAAAAGGCCTACCACTTAAGAGTAACGTTTGGCTTGAAAGAAAGGCTAAGGGTTAAGGGTATTTGATTGTAACCAAGCTTAAAGATGAAGGTGGCCAAACAAACCATTAAAGAGTGGTAAAAGGGGAGAAAATGGTTTGTTTGTTTTGCTGGTGACCAAAGGTGTTTCAATAACCAAAGCGCAAGACTACTTATCAATTCATTAAGGTCATAGCATAATGGAGTCAAACCAAAAGATGTTAAGCTAACAAGGTAGCAATCACGACAAGCCCGAGAGATCAAAACACACAAAGAAGGCCTTCTCTATTCCACAAGATCACGAAAGGATTATCATGCAATTCAATCTTGTCTAGCAATACTATGAGTGCATTATCATCATTTTCCCCTAATGCAAATGATCCTAATGAAAACAAAGAAAATCTTTTTGGATTTTTTTGAAAAGTTTTCGATTTTTTTTTGGTTTTTTTGGTGTTGAACAATATACAATGCATATGAAAATGAAAATTGACAACAACAAAACTAAACTGATCATTAGCAACTAGCTCTCTCCCCCAAACTTAAATTTCATCGTCTTCGATGAAAAATAAGAAAGGAGAAAATAACCTAAGAGAAAGAAAAATTCAGAATGATGAGCAATGATATTTATAATTGTGAGAAATTGGTACCGTTTATCCCTCGGAGTCTGAATCCGAGAGGTGGAGAGAAGGATTCTCGGAGCTTGGTGGAGATGGTGTCGGGATGTGGTGCATCTTCCTTGAAAACCCTTGTTCATAATATGAAGGCCTCGGAGCTTCTTGATGGTGTGTGGAAGAAGAAGGTAAATGAGAGATGGAGTGCCTCCTAGCTTCCTCCATTGCCAACTCAAAATCCGCTTCTCCATCTTCTTTCCTTGGTGGAGATTTCTTTCTAAAGACGTATGTGTCAATCACGTGCTTGAGGTCCAAGATTGTCTCCCCCAAAGCCTTAAACTTCTTCTTGTAACCCTTCTTAATGTTGTGGATACTCCTTGAGTTCCACCTATTCCATTTTTTATTCTTCTTGACACCATCACGTGCGTGTTCAACGGACTTGCTCGAGGCATTTCCTTTAAAGGAAGAATGATAGTAGCAAGGACTACCCAATGGAAGATCATAATTAGCATTGCTTGACCCCCGTTCCTCACAACCTTCTTTCTCCTTCCAAATGGCTCAAGAAAAACCTCTCCTTGAATCATGGCCGCCTCTCCTCTAGAAAAACTCAAGTTCTCAAATAAATCAAGCATTGTGATCTCCAAATTAGGAAAAAGACTTCGTGCTCAACGAGATCGGTTCCTATGAAACGATAGGCCATTTGCTCTCCTACTTTACCACTAAGCATCCTCATCCTTTTTAAATGATTCAAATCATACCTGAGCTTTTTCTTTAAAGAAGGAGCTTTCAAAGGTACATTAGCAAGAAGGAGAAGAGGTGTGAGAAATCCTCCTTTGTGCAAGGCTATTTGGTTTCTTGCTCCCTAAGTGCCCATTTCCGAGTGTAGATGATTCTCTTCATGAGTATGACACCAAGGTTTACATCCTCGTAACCATGTATCCCTTCACTTGCAAATCCCCTTTGGAAGAATGGCTTCAAGCCATTTGTGAGATGAGCCATTTTGCTTTTCATTTACCTTATCCATGTCGGTTCTAGCAAAGATGGTATTAGCAATCAATTTGTCCACAACTCGTATTGCCGGGTTACTAATCCATGCCGCCTTTGTTGCTCCGTCAGTATAAAGTCCCTTTCCGATCAACTTCCAAACCTTTTTGTCTTGATATTCATTGGGGGCGAATCTTTGTGTCAAGAGCGGGTTTGAAACCATAAGCTTCACAAATATCCTTAAGAAAGACCGTGTAGGATTTTTCATCTACTTGAAATTCCACAAATACACGTTTCACACCATTCAAACGAAGCTCAAGGCTTGCTATGAGTTGAATTACTTGATCATAGTAGCATAAATGGTCCATGTCAAGGAGCTTATCTAAGCCAATATTCCTAAGAACCATTCTTACTTCCTCAAGGATTCCTAGCTTACCCAAAGCTCCAACATCCGCCCATCTCGTTTGGATTTCCTCACATCGTTTTAGAGCGGTTAAGTAGGTTGCATATGGAATCTTTGGTTTAACACCCTCTTCTTCTAAACTTGGTCTTGTTCCAACTCATAGCTATCACTTTCACTCTATATTTGTGGTGCTTTAGCTTTGCTAGATTGCTTTCTTTTCCCCTCATCATTCGTCTTTTTTGGTGCCTTTGCCTTGCTAGATGATGCTCTCTTAGGTTTGTCCATGATTCAAATTTTATCCTATCATACGACCAATTGACGAGTTAATGATTACCGACCAAAACATTTTGATGCAACATAAATGGGAAATTTTCGAGGTCTCTTGAAGTTTCAAGGGCCAAATCAATAAGCTTCCCCTCTAATATAAAAAATGCAATCTCGAGGACAAAAGCTCCCACAATAACTAGTGCCAATCTCACAATTTAGCAAAATGAGACTATGGCTCTTTTTCATTGATTCACCTAGCTTAAATCGTGATGCACCACTCCCATAATTAAGGCTTGATTGTACTTTCCGAAACTATATGGTTCTTAACGTTTTCTAATATTGTTTTCACCGTTTTCCAGCATCATCTTGCAACTGTTATTGTTAATCATCATCATCATTATCTCCGTTTGCTTGATCTTTGTTACATTGGATACTTGTTTAACTTTTGCTTCGTAGATAGTAAATTTATTTATCGTATTTCATTTCTATTCTAGTTTGTTCATTGGTCCATGTGTTCGACCCCATCTATACTACACTGATTAAATTCGGTCATTTAGACGGTTATTATAAATTTATTTGATTATTCGGTGCTAAAAACACTGTTATCAATATCACAAAACTCCGTATTTTGGTTTGATATCTATATGTTTAAAGAAACATTTATTCTCTTTTCCCACCACCACTTCAACACCTACCTACATGACATCCACAACATTTTTGTTAATATTTTTTTTTATCTGTTTTACATATTAACTATACTAATAGAAGATGATTAAAGGAACTTGAAACGTCATTTCTCATATTAAAATAATTTGAAAAATAATTTCTCATATTACAAATTATAAAACTTTACAAATTATAAAACTGAAAACTCAGAGATAATTTCACGAAATAATAATACGGTGTAATAATTATTATGAACTAATATATTAAATACTTTATTTCAACTACTCCACCGTTAGATCAAATGTCAAAAGACAACTAGGGATTTGTGTCTTTCAGTGTTGTGTCGGAATCCGAAGATGGAGTTGTGGGCCTATTCGATTCAACACACTCTATAAGGCCTAAGTTAATAAACAAGGAAAGAAGATGTTGGTATGAGATGATTACATGTAGAAGCCCATCAGTCAAAGACGATGAGGTTGTTGTTTTTAGCAACGACAAAAACAATCAAAATATTAATAACCTGCAAAAGATCATGTGGGAATTGCTGTTTATAGACTACAATTTGATTTTTATTGTAAATCTAGACC
>OVAF01004064.1:0-10778 GCA_900406245.1 Odontarrhena argentea
AAACCTGTTCCGACGATTGCCGAAACCAGAAACCCTAATAACCGCCGCTGCACTAAACAAAGCCCAGACTCCGATCTAAAACCTAGATCCCAGCAGAAACTTCTCTGTCTTTGCTCAAGAATCACAAGCCTAATGGCTCTGATACCAGTTGAAGGGAATTTGACCCTTCCCAATTACCACGGAATAGATTGTTTGAGCAATAAAGTAAGGAACACAGAGATTTAACGAGTTCAGATCACGGTGTGTGATCCTACGTCTCGGTCTGGAGCTTCCAGCAATCCACTATCACCACGGATTACAAGCTTTACGTTTCCCTTTACAAGATCTCTCTAAACACAAGAAAAGATCAAATATGCGGCTTCCCCTAAAACCCCCACATGCTTAGCTTTTTATATAGACTAAGACAATTACAAAGATAAGACGGTCTATACCAACCGTGGCCCAAATAGAAATAAACCCAATTCCTAAATGACTAACCCAAGTCGCGGGCCAAGTTACTACTCAATGATTTTCATCACCAAAGCCCAACANGGGCCAAGTTAATACTCAATGATTTTCATCACCAAAGCCAACACTTGTTTAACAAGTTCAAATCTGTAAACTATTTTGTTGGTAGAAAATATGGAATATTCATATATTTGTGTATATTCATATTCTGATATTTCCAAAACAATTTTCGTAGAAAATTATCCTAAAAGTCCATATTCATATATTTGTGTATATTCATATTCTTATATTTCCAAAACAATTTTCGTTGAAAATTATCCTAAAAGGAAATAATTTCTGGGTTGAAAGAAAATAAAATTTTTTTCCATCTTTCACATACGGTCAATTATTTGCATTCGTTAAAAAGGAAGGATTAGCGATATGTCAAGAACATAAAGATAGAAAACGTAATGATAAATTCAAATTTAAAGTAACCAAGGGTTCATTCTGTGAATGTGAACAATATGGTTATGAAAAATTAAATCCACCATAAAAAATTAAACGACTAAAATATAGACAAGGAAAACCTAGTAATACTAAATACTATATATCATAAACATAGGAATTTTAGTAGAAAACCAACTAATCAATATTATTCAAAGAATAAAAAGAAATCTAAATCAACTAATAAACAAAAAATAGTGTGTTGGAATTGTAAAAGGCCCGGACATAAATCCACAGAGTGCAAAATGAAAAGGAAAATAAACGAGATATTCCAAGATCAACCGGATATCCAAGAAAAACTAACTAAATTACTAATATATGAATAAGAATTATCAGAAGAAACGGATAGTGATTATTTAATAAACGAAATAGAGAATTCAAGTGATTCTTCTACAGAATCGCAAGAATTATCTGACAATTTATGCAACTGTAAATTAATCAATGTAATAACATGAGACAGTGATAAACAATTTTTATTAGATATAATAGATAAAATCGATGATCCAGAAATTAGAAAAGAATATTTAACAAAACTAAAGATATAATACATCAAGAAAACCAATTATCTACTCCACAACCATTTAGTTTAAATAAAATATTTGAAAATTATCCAACTCAAAGTTTATTCAAACAAGTAACTACAGGAGAATTACAAAATGAAATTAAGCAAATAAAGAAACAAATTAAAGAAGTAGAATTAACAGTAAATCAACAAGAACTTAAACAATTACAAATTGATGAAAGATTATCGTTAATAGAATAAAAAAATAATAATCAAGCCTTTCCAAGTAACAAAGATTTAGAAAGTAAAAATACTCTAGAAATTAACAATACAGAAATACAAAATGACGGATAATATATTCAGATAATTAATCGAATTAACTACCAAAAATGGTATACAAATATTATTTTACACGTAGGACATGATTTTAAAATAGAAACAATTGCATTAATGGATACTGGAGCAGATTATAACTGTATCCGTGAATGAATAATACCAACAAAATATTATGAAAAAACTACAAAACGATTTAGTGGTGCTAATGGTAGTAATTTAAAAGTATAATATAAATTACCATGTGCAAAAATATGTAATCAAGGATATTGTTTTAAGAATCAATTTATCCTAGTAAAAAACTTAAAGCAAGAAGTAATATTAGGAACCCCATTTTTTACTCAGATATATCCGTTTAATGTTACTGAGATAGGTGTAACCACAAAAGTAGTAGGAACAAAATTATTATTTAAATTTCTATCACCAATGAAAACAAAAGAAATTTTAAATCTTCAGCAAAATACAATTCATTAAACAATTAATTTGATAAAAGGAAAACAGAACCATATTCAGTATTTCCAAGATGAAATAACATATAAAAAAATAGAAGAACAACTTAAAACATCATTAATATTAAGTAAAATAAAATCTATAGAAAATGATCTATTAAATCAAATATGCTAAGAATTACCAAATGCTTTCTGGGAAAGAAAACAATATATGGTTGAGCTCCCATATTTAAAGGAATTTAGTGAGAAAAATATACCAACTAAAGCACGACCTATACAAATGAATAAAGAATTATTGGAACATTGTAAGCAAGAAATAAATGATTTATTAAATAAGAAATTAATTAGGCCATCTAAATCCCCTTGGAGTTGTTCTGCATTTTATGTAAATAACCAAGCTAAAAAGGAACGTTGAGTACCACGATTAGTAATCAATTATAACCACTTAATGATGCATAACAATGGATTCGGTACCCAATACCAAATAAAAGAGATTTATTAAAACGCCTTTATGATGCAAAAATTTATTCAAAATTTGATATGAAAAGCGGATTCTAGCAAATCCAAATTGCCGAACAAGATAAATATAAAACTGCAATCACAGTACCATTTGGGCATTACGAATGGAATGTATTGCCTTTTAGGTTGAAAAATGCACCCTCTGAATTTCAACACATAATGAATGACATATTCAATAATTATTCAAAATTCACTATTGTTTATATTGATGACGTACTTGTATATTCAACATCAATAGATCAACATATTAATCACTTACATACATTTTTAAACATTGTTAAAAAACATGGCTTAGTATTGTCAGGTAAGAAAATGTCTCTATTCCAAACAAAAATAAGATTTTTAGGACATAATATATATCAAGGAACTATTACACCTATTTCTAGGTCAATTGAATTTGCTGAAAAGTTCCGTGATGAATTAAAAGAAAAAACTCAATTACAAAGATTTTTAGGATGCCTAAACTATGTTTCAAATTTTTTACCAAACCTTAAAAAGACAATTCAACCATTGTTCCAACGTCTTCAGAAAAATCCTAAACCATGATCTAGCTAGTCAACATACTAGTCTAGTTATACAAGTAAAGGAAACTGTCAAAGCTCTTCCTTGCCTATCCATACCCCATCCTGAAGCCAACATGATAGTAGAAACAGACGCTTCAGAACTAGGTTACGGGGGAATATTAAAAAAAAAGCTCCCAGAATCAAGTCAAGAGTCTATAGTTAGGTTTCATTCAGGTGTCTGGTTAGGACAACAAAAAAATCATTCAAATATTAAAAAAGAAGTCCTTTCTATTGTTAATTACATTTCTAAATTTCAAGATGATTTAATGAATAAAAGATTTTTATTACGAGTTGACTGTAAGTCAGAAAAAGAGATTTTACAAAAGGATGTCAAAAACCTGGTTTCAAAACAAATTTTTGCGAGATGGCAAGCAATATTATCGGTTTTCAATTTTGATATTCAATATATTAAAGGAGAGAATAATTCTTTACCAGATTTCCTAACAAGAGAATATTTACAGGGCAAAACAACAGATATTCAAGAAAATATTCAAGATGAGTGACCCAAAAAGCAAGAAACCGATGACGTACGGCATCAGATTATATCAAAAACCAACCCCATCTTCAAGGCAAACCTTTAACTATTCAAACCCCTTCTCAGCCCTCGCTGAATTTCCTCCCTTATCCTACTCAAAAGCCGTAACCACAGATACTAAAGGCCAAACCTCTACTTCTACTCAAAACCCTTCACAAAAATCAGCCTACCACCTCAAACCACAAAAACAACACCTTATGACAACCCAATTTACAAAAACCATTACCCTTAAAGAATTACAATCCTTTACCAAGAGAGTTTTTTATGATGATAGTCTTTATCCAACCGATAATATTATAAAAAAACCGAACCTTTTATGAGTATATCCTAGTAGACTCTAAGTTTGTAGAAATTACCTATTACCCAGACAAAACCAACCCTAAGATCATATCCTATTCAACCTGTAAGATATTACGGGTATGTACTATTCAAGACCTCGGCTTTATTCATCTTCATACTACCAAATCTTTTTCCACACCTGGCTACCATATTCTAGGTTACTCTTACGTAGACTATCAAAATGCCTGTTTTGATACCTTCTATTTAAGACCTTATGACCATTCCTGGTTTATCTCTTTCGACCACAAATGTTCAAAGAATATACCCGGATGGTTTAATGAATGGTGGTACTGGTTCGGACCCTCTGACCACATTTATCCACCAGAAGTTCTTAAAACCTCCTTCCCTTACTACCTGAAACATGTACCCAAACAACCCGTCGGTCCTTTAAACAAAATTGGCTTCCACATTGACATGGGTATACCATGGATTTGTTCATGGCATTTTAACCTCACCATCATTCTATCTGATATGCCATACTCTCTAATTCGAGAATATAGGATCAAATGGTGGGATAAGTACAACTTAGAACGTTCCTTATCCAATATCCAAAGCCTACCTTGCTGTTCAAACCATATCCAAATCCATACCCCTGTTAACACCAAGTCAACTTACTCAACGAAAAGCTCAAAACCAAGTACCAAATCCCAAAAAAATACCAAATCTCCACCAAGCCCAGCTCATTCCACAACTTCTTCCAATTCCAAAAAATCCTCCAAAAAAGACAAACTCAAAAAACTTATCCAAACCTTAAGCCAACAATTAGACTCTTTCGACGATGAAGACCATATGCAACAAGATGATCCATTTGGTGGCCCATTAGGCCAAGATCCGTTTGAAGATTAATCAAAAAAAAAAAAAAAAAAGAGTAAAGTATTGTATGAAATTTTCGAAGCAATGTATATTCTAGTAGACTATGTATTTTATTAAAACTATGTATCTTACTTTGCTGTTCATATATTATTGACTATGTAAAAATCACATACAGAGTATATCTGTATAAAATGTATTCACAAAGCAATCCACAAGACAAGAATATCAAGACAAGGATACGCAAAGATTCGGCAATTTTCAGCACAAGACGATTTATATGGTAAAACATGAAAACTACCAATCAAGAGTTACCATGTTAAAACAAAAATTATTCAAGGTAAAAGCACAAGAAGACATGAGTGCTTTCATTCAAGGGAAAGACCATCAAGTCTTTCAATGTCTCCCAACAAGTCTATCAATGTCTCCCACACCACAAGTGGACAACTCTACACCCACAGTAATGCTAGTGGAAGACTCTACACCAACAATACTGCAAGTGGAGAACTCCACCTTCACTCTTCTATAAAAACCCACCTTGGGTTTCATCACAAGACACACAAGCTTTCTTTGAAGACCTCTCTCACTCTAAAAATCTCTCCTAAAATCTTTCTTCCAATTTTCAAAGTTCTAATTTTCTAATCTTTAAAAATCTTCTTTTTAAAATTTGTACTCATATTTTCAATCAATAAAATCTTCAAGTTTTAATGATTCTACAATTTCGATATTAGTGAAATTATGCTTAGTGTTTAATACTTGAAAATGTATTATAAAACTTGATTATAATTTAAAGTATCAAAATTGTAGAATGATTAAAACTTGAAGATTTTATTGATTGAAAATGTGAGTACAAAATTTAAAAAGAAGATTTTTAAAGATTACAAGATTAGAACTTTGAAAATTGGAAGAAAGATTTTAGGAGAGATTTTTAGAGTGAGAGAGGTCTTCAAAGAAAGCTTGTGTGTTGTGATGAATCCCAAAGTGGGTATTTATAGAAGAGTGAAGGTGGAATTCTCCACTTGCATTATTGTTGGTGTAGAGATTCTCATTAGCATTATTGTGGGTGTAGAGTTGTCCACTTGTGGTGTGGGAGACATTGATAGATTTGTTGGGAGACATTGAAAGACTTGATTGTCTTCCCCTTGAATTATTGTGAAAGCACTCATGTCTTCTTGTGCTTTTACATTGGATAATTTTTGTTTTACCATGGTAACTC
The DNA here is from genome assembly GCA_900406245.1 of Odontarrhena argentea. Taxonomy (NCBI): domain Eukaryota; kingdom Viridiplantae; phylum Streptophyta; class Magnoliopsida; order Brassicales; family Brassicaceae; genus Odontarrhena; species Odontarrhena argentea. The sequence goes on from OVAF01004064.1 coordinate 6,197, forward strand.
TTGATCGGTAGTTTTCATGTTTTACCATATAAATCGTCTTGAACTGAAAATTGTCGAATCTTTAAAGTCTTGGTCGCGTATCCGTATCTTGATATTCTTGTCTTGTAGATTATTTTGTGAATACATTTTATACAGATATACTTTGTATGTTAGTTTTACATAGACAATAATATATGAACAGTAAGATACATATATTCTAATAAAATACAAAGTCTACTAGAATATACATTGTTTTGAAAATTTCATACAATACTTTACAATACTTTTTTTTTTTTTTTTAAGATATTTTGTTTGATTGATTTCTCAGGAATTGGTGAAGTTTGATTAATCTTCAAACGGATCTTGGCCTAATGGGCCACAAAATGGATCATCTTGTTGCATATGGTCTTCTTCGTCGGAAGAGTCTAATTGTGCGCTTAAGGTTTGGATAAGTTTTTTGAGTTTGTCTTTTTTGGAAGATTTTTTGGAATTGGAAGAAGTTGCAGAATGACCTGGGCTTGGTGGAGATTTGGTATTTGTCTGGGGATTTGGTACTTGGTTTTGGGTTTTTGGTTGAGTAAGTTGACTTGGTGTTAACAGGGGTATGGATTTGGATATGGTTTGAACAGCAAGGTTGACTTGTTCGGCTATTTGAAAATATTTTTGGATATTGGATAAGGAACAACGTTCTAAGTTGTACTTATCCCACCATTTGATCCTATATTCTCGAATTAGAGAATATGGCATATCAGATAGAATAATGGTGAGGTTAAAATGCCACGAACAAATCCATGGTATACCCATGTCAATGTGGAAGCCAGTCTTGTTTAAAGGACCAACATGTTGTTTGGGTACATGTTTCGGGTAGTAAGGGAAGGAGGTTTTAATAACTTTTGGTGGATAAATGTGGTCAGAGGGTCCGAACCAGAACCACCATTCATTAAACCATCCGGGTATATTCTTTGAACATTTGTGGTCGAAAGAGATAAACCAGGAATGGTCATAAGGTCTTAAATAGAAGGTACGGAAAAAGGCATTTTGATAATCTATGTAAGAATAACCTGGAATATGGTAGCCAGGTGTGGAAAAAGATTGGGTAGTATGAAGATGAATAAGACCGAGGTCTTGAATAGAACATACTCGCAATATTTTACAGGTTAAATAGGATATGAGGTTAGGGTTGGTTTTGTCTGGGTAATGGGTAATTTCTACAGACTTAGAGTCTACTAGGATATACTCATAAAAGGTTCGGTTTTTTATAATATTATCGGTTGGATAAAGACTATCATCATAAAAGACTCTCTTGATAAAGGATTGTAATTCTTTGAGGGTAATGGTTTTGGTAATTAAATTGGGTTGTCATAAGGTGTTGTTTTTGTTGCTTAAGGTGGTAGACTGATTTTTGGGAAGGGTTTTGAGTAGAGGTAGAGGTTTGGCCTTTAGTTTCTGCGGTTACTGCTTTTGAGTAGGATAAGGGAGGAAATTCAGCGAGGGCTGAGAAGGGGTTTTGAATAGTTAAAGGTTTGCCTTGAAGATGGGGTTGGTTTTTGATATAGTCTGATGTCGTCATCAGTTTCTTGCTTTTTGGGTCACTCATCTTGAATATTTTCTTGAATATCTTTTGTTTTACTCTGTAAATATTCTCTTGTTAGGAAATCTGGTAAATAATTATTCTCTCCTTTAATATATTGAATATCAAAATCGAAACCGATAAAATTGCTTGCCATCTGGCAAAAATTTGTTTTGAAACCAGGTTTTTGACATCCTTTTGTAAAATCTCTTTTGCCGACTTACAGTCAACTCGTAATAAAAAAATTTTATTTATTAAATCATCTTGAAATTTAGAAATGCAATTAACAATAGAGGGAACTTCTTTTTTAATAGTTATATAATTTTTTTGTGGTCCTAACCAGACACCTGAATGAAACCTAACTATAGACTCTTGACTTGATTCTGAGAGCTTTTGTTTTAATATTACCCCGTAACCTAGTTCTGAAGCGTCTGTTTCTACTATCATGTTGGCTTCAGGATGGGGTATGGATAGGCAAGGAAGAGCTTTGACCCTTTCCTTAACTTGTCTAACTAGACTAGTATGTTGACTAGACCATGGTTTAGGATTTTTCTGAAGACGTTGGAACAATGGTTGTATTGTCTTTCTAAGGTTTGGTAAAAAATCTAAAACATAGTTTAGGCATCCTAAAAATCTTTGTAATTGAGTTTTTTCTTTTAATTCATCAGAGAACTTTTCAGCAAATTCAATTGACCTAGAAATAGGTGTAATAGTTCCTTGATATACATTATGTCCTAAAAATCTTATTTTTGTTTGGAATAGAGACATTTTCTTACCTGACAATACTAAGCCATGTTTTTTAACAATGTTTAAAAATGTATGTAAGTGATTAATATGTTGATCTATTGATGTTGAATATACAAGTACGTCATCAATATAAACAATAGTGAATTTTGAATAATTATTGAATATGTCATTCATTATGTGTTGAAATTCAGAGGGTGCATTTTTCAACCCAAAAGGCATTACATTCCATTCGTAATGTCCAAATGGTACTGTGAATGCAGTTTTATAAAAAAAACCTAAGTCTAAACAGTAGATTATTAATCTGAAACCATAGAAAAGAAAAAGAAATTTTTTTTTTTCTTACGCACAAGTCTTGAATTTTTTGCTAAGGATCAAGAGACCATTGGATTTAGCAGCAACTCTATCGATTTCTTCCCAAGATTTACGGATCGTTTTATAGCATTTCTTATTCGCTTCCTTGTAGAAAATATAAATTTTAGTGAAACTATAAGACAACTCACTCGTTTCTTAGTTGCATATTTTTAGGAAAATGTAAAGTACGATGTGGTAAGTAGTTAGGACTAAACTTTCAATACCAATTAAAACATGTAATAATTGAAATAATAAGTTTATTATTACCTTAAAAATCTTGGTTACTATATAATAATAACCATGTTTAGGAGGAGTGGCTTGAAAGTAGAGAAGAGGAGCTGAAGATGCTAATGCTCCAAGTGCTATATGTGGGTACTTCAGCCTGAACCATGCAGCTAACACTTTGTGTACCATGAAATAAAATATAATAACTCTCATATTCCATAAAAAATTTAAGCATTGAGGGTAACGGTGATTATTATGTAAAAAACATCTGTACCACGTGAAAAACAAAAATTTGATGCAAATTAAAAAACCTATCACAAATTTTAAACATTTTCAAAAAACATCTGTCGTACAAAATAAAATATGTGCCTTCATATGACATATTAAAAAAAAAAGTCTATGACACTCGGAAATTTTTCTAGAAAATTTAAAAAATCTGTCATTTTTAAAAATGTCTGTCACCATGTGTGATCGACTAAACAATATTATCTGTCGGACATTCGAAAAAAATAACAAAAATATTACTAGTTTACCTCAAAAAAGAAAAATCAACAAAGTTTGTCACCAAACGACAGATTTTTTTGAGTGGCAAATCCGTAAATATTTTAACTTTCTATTTTTCTGCGAAAATTTGAATGGCATTTCCTGTAATTACAGTTTTTCTGACAAAGGGGTCTGAGGGCAACATAGCCAGTTAGAAATATTTTTCCCTCCAAATATTGAGGTGTCAAAATAGTAATTTTTCAATAATTGTGTGTCACTTTTGTTTTTTTCCCTTATTTTTATTACTTAGAGGTTCTAAAACCTAGGCTCGTATGTTCTCTTACGCTCAAGAGAGTTGAATTTGTTATATGCCCCATCCCAAAAACCACTCGAACCAACATCTCTAGAATTTTCCGGTGATTTTTACTAATTTAAACGCCACATGAGTTTTGGTTATAAATGTAAATATATGATATATAAAGGTGAACGCGGACTTACTTCCACCATAGGATCCTCCGCCAATGATTATAGGGCTGTGTTTGGCGGAATACATCTCCTTAATATGCATGAGAATTTCAGCATAGTCTTCTTAATATAGACTCTTATATTATTTTCTTTATTATTATATTCCTTATATTTCCTTGTACTCTAAAATAATATAAATGTCTGTAAAAATCTATGTATAATAATTTGTAAATTAGACTAGGAACCAGCAATGACGTAAACAATGACGTAAGCAAGACGTAAGCAACCGTCGGTCCGTCAGATGATCAACACGTGCTCAACACCATCAGATGAAAGACACGTGTCAAGATAACTACGCCACTCTCGCCTATAAACAGCCAAGCCCTCAAGAGCAGAAGGCGGCAGAAGCTTTTCGGAAGCCCCTTTCTCTCTCTAAAAACATTCTCTAAACACTCTCCCAGATTATTCTCTTTGTAATCCCATCATCTACTCCAAAACTTTATAAGTTTAAATTTGTTAACAAAGTCTTTCAAAGATTATAAAAAAAAAATTACTATTCACTTTTACTGTTCACTTTTACTGTTCACTCAGTGAAAAACGTGATTTAGTATTTATAAATTATTTTTATGAAAGAAAAAGGATTTACAATTTCAAAATCTGGTATCAGACTAAAATCGATCCATTTTCTAAAAAGAAAAGATTTTCAAAAAGTTTTCTGAAAACGAGTTTTCCAAAACCCGGTTTTCCACCTCTACCCGATCC
>OVAF01004065.1:0-10778 GCA_900406245.1 Odontarrhena argentea
ATAATAAGACATTAATATCATTTCACAATTTATGAAAATACTCAACTTTCATATGTACTAGGGGGGAGTCCGCGCTACGCGCGGATTAAATACAATCAGACTCACTAAACCTCATTTTGTTAATACTCGTTTTACGGTTTTCTTTTAGATAACAAAATATGAATTTGTAATAAAACACTTTGAATAAAGTTTAATATAGATATGAATTTGTTATAATTTGAGTGCCATTTTTTTTTTTTGTGTGAAAAGAATCTTGATTGCCGATTGTTCAAGTATCGCAGCAAGAACGAATTGAAAATAACCTTACATCTATTTTTGTAAATAATTGCAAATACAATGTAGAAGATATAATTGTAAATACAAATATATTTGTCGATTATATGTTAGCAATATTAAATAGTTGTAATTTAAGAAAAAATAAATAGTATTTAGCATGTATTTTTGTTTTATTGAGATTATGTTAACTAAATATGAATTGATAATATAGTACTTTGGACTAAATATCATATTTAAAGAATTTGTTAGAATTTCTATATTATTTACAATCTATTGTAATTATCATTTTTAAGTTTTTAAATTTTGGGACGTTAATAGAGTAGAGACATCATCATACATGTTTTTATGCAATTAACAAATTATTGTGATTTCCACGAAGATTTAAAATTTATTTTTAGGAAAAGAGAATATCATAATCACATTTTGGTAGAATTTTATGTATACATTATACATTTATTAATTGGTGATATTGCGAGGGTGACCATATATTAACATAAGGTTTTTAATTAAAAAATATATATAATAGTGTTGATAAATTATACCTTTTTGTATTCAGTGATTTGGAATCTGAAAATATATTTATTTTATCATACTGCTTTTACTTATTGAGTACTATTTTATAATGTCTTGATAAACCTGATAAAAATAGCTTTAATGTTGTATATAGTAGTAATATTGCTATTTACTTTAATGTCATTAATAAACACACAATTATATCAGACTTTTTCACGCTCTAAGCTGAGACAAAAAAAAAATCATTGACATGCTATGATAATTTCTTGCATTATAAGGTCTAGTTTTTTTGGTCAAAAATTGCATTTAAAGCATAACAAAGAAATCCAATTGCAGAGTCTTCAACAAAGAAAAAAAAACAGAGCAATGAGCTAGAAACAGAGTGCTTTAAACTACAGCAAAAGAAACAGGGACCAACATTGAAAGTTCTCAAGTCTTTAACAGACCACACTCCACCTCACCGTACAAAACTTATGAGACTGCTCCTCCCTGCACCTGCAACTAATTTCCACCGACGCACACAGTTTCCTAATGCACAAAGACATCACGTAACCAACTCGGATGACCTCTGGCAACATACAAATGAAGTATTTCACCTTTGACGGCACTCTCCGCGATTCTGAAAACCGCCATATTGGCTAAAGGCTCCTCAACTTCCACACACTATCCACTCTTATAGTAACATATCAATTAACCGCTGGCACTTGAACGCTAAAACAGGCATGCAAGAAGAATAAGATTTATGCTTCCATTATCAGCCAGCACCGCAAAGACCCCAGACTTTATTCACTCGCAAACCTCGCATTTCCAAACTTTCAGGCACCGCCAAAGCATCATGCAAGGCCCTTACACATAAATATTTAAAGTAATGAACCAAATATAAAAGAACTAAAAAGAGGTTTAACCTTTTAGCTAATTCTTATGGTATTGCAATCACTTTTTGGCAGGAGTAGCTAAAGGCATGAACGGTAAACCTCCACAGCCAACTCTTTTTGAGAGAGACCTGAGCTAATGACCGTCCGCTTCAGAACTGGACCACCATTGTACTTAACAAAACGTAACCAATAATACATTGGAACCAAATTACCACTTAATTCTCTATGACAGAAAATGAAACAAACCATGAGAGGACTGTGTAAAAAATCAACATGAGAGGGAATTAAGCTGAGCTAAACAACATGAGATGCATATAAAGTGAGCTTAAAAGAGATACAAAACCGTATTGATCTTGTCTCATCAACCATGATAATTCCCAAAAGCCCCCAAATCCTAGCCACTCATGAGATATAGAAAGCAAAGAAGAGATGATAAACAAACAAACATTATAATCAATCGATGTAAGAAAGTACAAACATTATAATCAATATTTTTCATTAAATCACTCTCTGGATATGTGAATGTGAACGATCAAAGATAGAACAGAGAAGGACTGGTTATAGGACCCCTGAAGATGATAATCAGTGCTTGGACCATTTATGTGTTTTCCTAAAGTTATAATGCTTAAAGATGCTAGCTAGAATCTGCCTGAATTGAACAGGTACCCAAATGAAAGTATCTTTACTTAAATCCTTACCTCGTATAATTTGCAAGAGACCTATGAGGATCCGATATACGATGCAAATCCTAAATTCATACCAAGAACCAAATCAAAACCATAAATAGATCATTAGAAGAAGAGTAAAAGGATGAGTTTTATAAAAGACTAACCTTGAGACTGATGGACAATGAGAGAGGAGCTTGAAGAGTTATGATGATCAAAAAGACCTTATATCAGCTGGATTGCTACGTCGAACACTGCATTATCAAAACAGAAAAATTAACCAACCTAGACTTTCATGAATGAGACTGGAATAGAATGAATGTTATTTGGCAGTTCACCATACTCACATTCAAGGAAGGGTATCTAGTCAATGAGGACCGTATCATCAGTTTCGAGTTTGTAAGACTTGATTGGCACACAATTCTCTGGCTGTAGGCTTGACTCAAAAGCATTTTCGCTACCGTACACAAATCTCTTTCGGTCTCGGATCAGGTTTGACAGATCCTGCAGTCGAAAATTTAAAAGTTCATTGAGTATTATGAATATATATCATAAGGAATTGCCAGTGGAAATAAAGATTTGCGGCAGAACTGGAAGAAATGCGGCATCTAGTCGCCCCTAGGTCCAAGAAAATCTGCTAGCAATAGAGATTCACTTGATAAGCTAAATTTTCAATTCAACAAACCGAAACTCTTACAGATTTCGAACCCTCGACACATAAGCCATCAATTAACTTCATAAAACACACACAACGAAAAACCGCAATAAATCTTAAGAAAATCGAATACAAATTAGGGTTCCTCTAACCTTAAGCTGCGAGAACATATCATATCCTACATCACAAACGCCTTGAATCTCTCAAATTGTTGTGAAACTTCTGTAAGCTGTGGATCCATAGCTTCGAGCTTTCTCTCTTCTCCGGCGATGATGATTCCTTTCTTCTCATAAGGACTTATAAGTGTAGTGGGAAATTGAGAAGGGCTTAATCTTGATTTTAAAGGAGCTCGTGTAGTGGGTGATAATGTTGTTCATAATGATGCCAGTTGCAAAATGAGGAGGAGGTGAAGCGTGATGCGATAATGAACTGTGAGGAAGACAAATCGAAGGTAATTAAGTTGGGTATCATGGTTTTAATTTTAGGTAGAAGTTGGGTATCACGGTTTTGTAGTTTTGGGCCTTGCCAATTGATTAATTCTTTACTTAGTTTTGGGTAGGCCTCGTGATACAGAATACAGAAAAATTATGCTGCCACGTGGCATTCACGAAAAGAAGCTCCAACTGCTGATGTGTACACTCTCTGGAGCCCAGAATAGCACCTTTTATGTATATATATTTATTCATCGAGTTTAAGGATTTTAATTTTATTTTAATGATATGTAATAGCTTCCAAAATATTTAGGCATATATATCATTTGATAATTTTGAAAAATAATCAACTTTGGTGTGTACTATCCCACCGAATTAAGAATTTTTTTAATATTTTTTGTATGATCTCTAAAGTGTCTAAATTAGAAAGACATTGATACCATTTGTAATATTTTGAAAATACTCAAATTTTGTGTGTATTAACTCATTGAGATTATGGATTTTTGACTTTTCTTGTATGATAATTAACGGTATCAAAAAAATTAAGGCATTGCTATAATTTGCTAATTTTGGAAAATACTTAATTTTTGTATGTATTTAGCCCACCCAATTTATTGATATTTTAGTTTTTTTTTTTTTTTTTTTTTTTTAANTTTTTTTGGTAAGATCTCGTCTAAAGATATCTAAAATATCTAAGCATTGAGATCATTTGAAAATTCTGGAAAATGATCAAATTTTGTGTGTATTAACCCACCAAAGTTAAGTATTTTTTACTCTCATTTTGTGTGAACTCAAAAGATGTCTAAATTAGTTAGACATTGATATCATTTCTTAATTTGGAAAAATACTCAACCTTCAGGTGTATTTACCCACCGAGTTTAATGATTTTTAATTTTTAGTAAAGATTTTCAAAAATATTTAGTCATTGAGTTCATTTGTAATTCTAAAAAAGTAATTAACTTTCGTGTGAATTAATCCACCAACATTAAGTATTTTTAACTTTCTTTTGTATGATCTCTCACGGTGTCCAAAATAGATTGAAAATTAAAAATTCAACTATCATGTGTAATTTACACACCAAATTTAAGAATATTATATTTTTATAATCTTTAATGACTTCCAAAATATTAAGGCATTAGTATTAGTATCTTTTGATAGTTTTTGAAAAACATATAACTTTCATATGTATTATACACCGAGTTTTATAATTTTTTCTTTCTTTCTATTTTTATCTTTTAACGGCTTCCAACATTAATATCATTTGATAACTTTAAAAACTTTTCAACTAGAGTGTCTTAAGTTTTTTTTTTTAATGATTTTTAATAGTGTTCAAAATAATAAAACATTGATATAATTACTTAATTTTAGATAAATATTTAACTGTCGCGTATACTAACCAATCAAATTTAAAGATTTTTCACTTTTTATGTATGATCATTCCTTACATATCTTTTAGTTATTATTACGATTGTTTGTAAGGAAAACTCTATTAGTCAAACTCTTGATCGAATTGATATCATTTGATGTTGTTGGAAAACTTTTCAACTATCGTGTGTAGAATTTTGTATTTCCTTTTATGATCGTTAATGACTTCCAAAATACTAAGGTATTGGTATCATTTAGTAATTTCAGAAAATTATTTAATTATCATGTGTATAACACACCAACATTCGTATTAACCCACCGTGTTTAAGATTTTTGATTTTTTGTATTATAATCTTTAACGGCTTTCAACATTTAAGACTTTGATATCATTTGGTAACTTCAAAAAAAAAAAAACAATTATCGTGTGTATTTATCCACCAAAGTTACATTTTTTATATTTTTATATGATTTTTAACGGTTTCCAAAACACTATGACATTGTTATCACAAGTTAAATTTAGAAAAATATCCAACTATTGTATGTATAGCCCACCAAATTTTAATTTTATTTTTAATTTATGATCATTAACGTTGTTCATAATCCTTCTTATAATTCCTTCCATGTCTTTTACTTGTTTGGATTGTTTGCAAGGAAAACTCTATTAGTCAGACTACTTTAAATACATTTTATAAAAACAATTAAACAGAATGGCCTATTAGTTTAGTTGGTTAGAGCGTCGTGCTAATAATGTGAAGGTCACATATTCGATCTCTGTAATGAGCCAATTTTTTGAAATCTTTATGTTTCGAAAAAGATAAGAGGTGCTGTTAAAAGAGATGTAATACTTACCAATAAAGTGTCATTGTTTTTATTTTGAAAATAGATGAGCTTTGTTGTGTTGTTCATGCAAATATCTCTTCTTATACAATTGTTAAATCTATTTTGTGGTTTTAGTAAGTGCTCCTTTACGTTTTCAGGTGAGGATTTTGGACCTTATATATTGCGTATTTACAAAAACCCTCTTGCCGGAATGTCTAATGTACTTGTATGTTTGTTTTTTATTGATATAACAAAAACATTAAACTTGGTTTGTAAATGAGCTCAGCGCGGTTAACTTATTCTCTGTACAAATTCAAACTTCTTGTGTCTTTGGCTCCGATCAAAGACAACATTAAGAATTTGATTGCTTACAAACTCTGACTAATAAAGTTACGTTTTACACACTTCATCATTTTGTATCCCATGTACAAGAGCCATATAGAAATTAAAAGAACTAAAGATTCGGAGTCCAACTACAAAAAGAAATTTAACTAAAATCTATACAATTTATAATTTAGCCAAGATGGCCTATTAGCTCAGTTGGTTAGAGCGTCGTGCTAATAACGCGAAGGTCACAGGTTCGATCCCTGTATAGGCCACCAATATTTTATCCTTTGTTTTGAGAAGTTATGTGATTGTTATACAATCTATCTATTACTATAAAGTTAGCTTTTCTCTTCTCTTGTGATGACACCTCATCAATGACATGACATGCATATAATCTTCTATATATTAATTATTACATTTATGATGATATTAATTTATTACTTTACTAAAGGAAGTTGAAAGGTCATTTCTCATATTCATGCATAAAATTTAAAACATATAACATAATAGTTTTGAGAATTAATTATGGGATGAACAATATATTTGTTGGTTCTAATATAATACATAATTTTATTCAAATTTATTTAGATTATTTTAAAATTTTATTAAAACTTAGAGATATAAAGAAATTATAATAATTAAAATTCTACATGAAGAGTTAGGAAATCATTCACTCAAATGCCCAAGACACATGTATTGAATTACATATTTAAATGAGAGGAAAATACAAAATTTGGTTTGAACATTTAACTATAAACATCAAAAATTTTGCAACCATCACACATTTTATTTAAAAAATATTTTCTGATAAAAAGAAAGGAAGTGGTAAGAGAGTAAATCTCTAAATATTAGGAATATATAAAATCAAATAAAATTGGAAAAAAACCAGACAGATAATCGAAACACATATTTACTGAACAAATATAAATGTGAAATTACAATTTGATTTGAAGATCACTTAACAAATATCAATGTAAACTAATATATTACATTTTTATTTACAGTAAATTAATTTCTATTCATTAAAAGAATATTTATCACTATAAATACTACTCAGATTAAGTGAAATGAAGTGGATTAGATATATTGATGTAGAAAAAAAATTCAACACATATATATACCACATCCACTCATAACCAAACAAATAAATTATCAGAAAGAAACAATAAAAAAAATCCTACAACCATTTTACTAAACAAGAATGGAGAATTTGACGAGAGATGTAATCGAAAATATTCTCTATTTTATATCTAATTTATAAAATAAGAAGAACAATATTAAAATAAATACAAAATTTAAATTTTAAACCTAATTTATTGTAGTAATACTAACACAAGATCAAAATGTCACATAGTACCATAATTTCTCCTAACTTTTAAAAAATTTCCATGGTTTATTTTTATTTTTGTTGATCATGCATCCGCAATTTTGTAAATTAATTTCCTTTTTTTGAAATTTTTGTATTATTTTATACATGTGGTAAATATAAAATTATTTTGGTTCGATTTTGTTTGATTAAATGGTTAAAACCCAAAAATATCGATGGAATAACTTAGCTTTGAGAGGAGTAGATTATAATTTGTATATTTGTTTCACAAAAAAGAATCAAAGAGGAATTCTAATCGAGTCCATGCTAGAATAATTTAAATTCATTACCTAAAACATCATATTGTTAAATTTGTTATTTTTAATTGGTTATTTCATATCTTTTAAGTTATTATAGTTATTTAAAGAAAAAAAAAATTAAATCATTCATTTAATTGACGAATTTGAAAATTTTCGCTATATTCCGTAAAATTCTTCTGCTATCATATCATATACATTTTTATTATTCGGCCCAATTCAAATATATATATACTAGTTAAACACCTGAGTACCCTTTATCTAATAAAGAGGAACCTACATCCAAAAAGGTAAAAAATTAACTTGGATGTTAATATCTCAAATTTGGTTTCTGGTTAATAATGTTTAAAATCGAGTGATGATGATCATTGTAACTAGTCCGACCTTTCTTGATTCATAAAGCTTGAATGCAAAACATTTTTCAGTTTTTTTTTTTTTTTCATTTTTCAGTTCTTTACAATCATTTTTATTAAAGACATGCATATCAGTATATCACAATTATTAAAAATGATACCATGGGGTCGAGTAAGACTACCACGGGGAATAACATCAACCTTCCCTTCAGCTGCAATATACGTTGCAGTCTTTTTAACATTCTAAATTTCTAATATACTTTCCTTGAAGACAAGAAGTAGAATATATGTTTCATAAGTAACTTACAAAATAAAAGTATAGAAAAAGGTTACAGAAGAAGAAGATAATAGATTCCGTTTTCTTTACCATTCCATGCATCTCTTTGGGTCTTACATATTAAGAGTACAAGTTTCGAATGTTTCATGATCACCTAAATTATTCTTTTCTTAGTTAAGATATAATGAACGATCATTCAGGTTATTATAAACAATGAAATGATTATATTCCTTTTATACAGAAAATTAGATTGCTTAATTAGTTTATCCGACTAGTTTTGGATATCAAAACATATTCATTTAATTTACAAAAAAAAATATATATATATTTAAAAAAAAACTGTTGAAAATACCTATTAAATGTATGTTTAACATGATAACTTATATTTTAAAACTTATAAATCTTATCTAGACACATTATCCAAAATTATAAATCCTAATTGACAAATATATTCAAAATTTGTTTAATTTATCTTCTTCTTTTTTTTTTTTTTCCGAATATGTCCATGCATATTTAGTTGTTCCACTTGAATAACGGTTCTAAATTCATATATATATATATATATATATATAAAAATTACGAAATTACACTTGAACATAAAAATTATAAAACATTATTTCTCATTATAACCAGTGCATTCGTATTTGAGGCTTGATTTGTCCTACTGTAGCTCACTAACCTGTAAGTTTGTTGTAGGTCGAAGAGGCTTGAATTAGGGTTAACACAAATAGAATTGAAGACAAAAGGACATAAACTTATATCTTTACGTGGTAAATATAAAAAAAAATAGTGTAGTGGAAACATCATCAAGTGAATTGTACTAATGGTCGTTTATAAATCCATTCGACCTCTAATCCTTCTTCGACTTTATTATACGAGTTATCATAGAATTATTTAAAGCAATTCCACGAAAAAATTAGATTCAGAGATTATTTAATTTCTTTAAAATTATTTAATTATACGACGTATTAATAAATTTTATTTTGTTATTAATTGGATAAGTACTTACTCAAAAATAATATCCACTCAAAGAGAAAAAAAAGAAACGGAAAAATAATATTCTAAGAAAATTCATTGAAAAATACACAATATTAATAAACCAAAAGAAGTTCTTAGCTCTATATAAAGAGGACAAATTATACAGTACACCTTAGGAGAAAAAATAATACAAGTAGATTTCATTAAGAAACATACATAACCAAGAGTGCCATTTGAGGTTCGGCATCTTTACTATTATACAATCTGCATCATCACTTAATATTATGTATCATCATCTAAACACATCGTGGAATCATCTAAACACATCGTGGAACAATATATCAATACAGTACCACATGGTTTAACTCGTCTGAAAAGTAGCTTGTACTGACAAAGACGCTTACAAGAATGACACATTGGTCGGGTAAGATTACTATTGGCCAGAACATCAAACTTCATTTCGCTGTCGTAGCGTTGGATACCACTTAGACCAGGTTTCTGATACAAATCTAATCCAGTTGCACAGACGACATGGAGAGTGACACTACAATTGTTACACGCATAAACCCCTTTCCCTAAAAAGACATCTTCGTCTTCAATTGCGTTTTCGCATACTTCGCACCAATATTCTTTGTTTTGATTTTCCACACGTGAAAGCATGAGAAAGTGGTCGTCATGCTTGTACTTCACTTTATATGGTAAAGTGGCGCAGCGGAGACACGAGGAAAAGTCACAAACAAGGCAATCTAGAGATACTGCGGTGTCATTATTCAAACAAGCCCAACAAGATCGGTACAATCCGTTCCCAAATTGTGGATACAATGGATAAACTTTTAGAAACAATGGATGTGGATGACAAGGATGTTCGAATGGCTCTGAAACCATACCACACTTTACGTCTATCTTGAAATCACAATCTTTGGAACAAACATAGACGAAACCAGAGAACTTACGATAACAGATATTGCAATCGTAACTGTTTTCACAATCTGCTTGTAGAATGAGTGGATGTACATGCAATACATGTCGTTTCCAAAGAGGAAGATCTGCACATGCTTTGTGAAGATTAAAATTGCAATGCTCACATTTGTAAATAGTTTCGTCACAGAATGGAAGCATGCATGCTTGGCAATACGTGTTATCGTCAGTGAACTTCTCAAAAAGCCTCAAGGGATGATGTCGATGACTGAAATATCGTATAGTACCATCACCAAGACGCTTGAACGGCATAGTATTTTCTTCTTCATCTTCTGGCTCGTCCTCAAGTTCTCTTCCGTCCCATACATCTTTTAGTGTCGCACATTTAGTGTGAACAGCAAATTTACATCCTTTCACGCAAAGATATTCTCCATAACTTTCGTTAATCTTGTTGTGACAAACTCCGCATAACCATTCTCCACAAGGAAGAGAGGAAGTAAGAGATAAACGGTGGTTGTGACGAGATATCATAATGACTTGTGGTAAGTAGATGCACATTTTATGGACAATAAAATCGCATTGGAGACATATGTAGATAAAATACCTCTCCTCGTCAGATCCACAAACGTTGCAAGTCAGAGATGCTTTTCTGTGAAAATACATGAGCGTATGTTCATGGCATTTTGGGTGGTTTATAGAAAGG